>CATIWR010144135.1:0-42288 GCA_949677035.1 Omphalea diandra
ACCGATTTCACCCATAAAACCGCGATTTCATCCCGATTTCACACCAAATTCGATTTTATATACGTTTGAACTCGTTCATGTGATTTTAGATCGTAAAATCGTAAAAACGTACGAGTTGAATCGCGTTTTTGACAACATTGCATACAAATATTGAAATGATTTTTTAGTATAACGTGGTAAACATGAGGAATCACATAGTACAATATTGAAAAGTAGAAAATTTTCATTTAAATATGGCAAACATCATGAGGTTCAAAAATATTAACCCAATATAATACAAACTTTAGTTTTGACCAAATTCTCTTTGACTAACAGAAAAATGACTTTTTTTTAACACCAAAATAATTTTTTAGTGTAATAGAGCAAACATGACGGATTACTTAGTATAACATTGAAAAGTGAGTGATGATTTAATTAAATATGACAAACTTCGGAGATTCAAAGTAATTAATTGTTTAATAAATAATATTCTAACATATTATTTAGTCTTCGATTATGTTGCAGCCATAATTCTAAAGGAAGAAAGTCTGAGCAAGAACAAGATGGACAAATTGACAAGTTTGCAACAATCAGAATGTTTGGTGGTGACGAAAGGGAGATTAATGAAACATAGTTCTAGTGGGAGTCAAGGTCATGATAAATCAAAATCAAAGAGTAAGAAGAATATCAAGTGCTAAAACTATAACAAAAAGGGTAATCTAAAGAAGAATTATTAGAATTTGAAAAGTTTTGATCCTCAAAAAAAATGTGGGAAGTCCCTTGACAATGACTAATACTGGTAGAAAAAGATTTTTTAATGCCTGATGCTTTGACTCAATAGCTACAGAGCATATGACATCTCAAAGAGAGTAATGTTATCATTTTGAACCTATCTCAGGACCTATATACACAGTTGATGATCATGCCTTAAAGATCGTCGATATTGGAATCATCAAATTAAAATATATGATGTGCAGAGGGCTCAAAGAAGAATAAGTTATCTTTAGGACAGTTTAATGATACTAGGTGTAAGATTGAAGTCTAAAATGGGATGATGAAAGCTATCTGAGGTGCACTTGTACTAATGAAGGGACAAAAGGTAACTGCAAACTTATATATGCTGATAGGAGAGACTATATCTATTACTCCAAATAGTTCAAGTGAAAGATCTACAAAGATGTGACTTTACAAACTTGGACATATGTCTGAACAAGGAATGAAATTTCTACCTGAGTAGAAGCTACTCCCTAGTCTCACAAAGGTATACTTACTCTTTTGTGTACATTATGTTACAAGTAAACAACATGACATTTAAAACATTTAATTCTAAAAGTAAGATTATTTTAGAGTTAGTTCACTCTGATATGTAGATTATTTTAGAGTTAGTTCACTCTGATATGTAGCAAGCACTTTGCCATCTTTAGAAGGAGTAAAGCACATTTGTGTCCTCCATTGATAACTATTTTAGAAGATGTTGGGTGTATCCTATCAAGAGGAAACTAATATGTTTGAAGTTTTTAAAACATTCAAAGCGTGGGTGAAACTTGAATCTGAAAAATAAGATTAAATGTTTGTGGATGGATAATGAAGGATAATATACTAGTGCAGAGTTTGATAAATTCTATAACCAAGAAAATGCATCAAGAGATAGTTTACTATGACATATCCTCTCCAGCAGAATTGAGTGGTAGAGCAGATGAACGAAACTATGTTGGAGAGAACTAAGTAAAGAGTTGTAGGCCTGGCAAAGGCATTATATGCAAAATCAACAATTATCTGCAACCCGTAATCTTATTAACGCTATTGAATCAAAGGATATTAATTAAGTGAAAAGGTTCAAAATACATATTTATAGTTTGACTAGTTTCATATTTAATTACATGTTCACTAGTCAGTATATATGGTTTATTTCATTAGCAAAATTAAGTACATTTTCATAGCATCATCAATTTTTATTGATGTGATGCACTTTTTTACTAACATGGTACATCTTTCTCGTCCATGTTAGCGCCAAATCAACAATCTAACCATGTTATGAGAATATACTTCATTTTGTTAATGGAGTAAATTACGTATACTAATTTATTGAGAAAAATATTACAAAAAGTTGAAAAAATCTCAAACCAGCAGCATGTTTTTTTTTTTAAAAAAAAAAAATTTCCTCTAATTAAGTTATATCGAAACTTTAGTATCATAATCATGCGTTTTTTTCCTTTGGGTGAAATCGTACATATTTTCATGCATGCAACAACAAATACACATAAAAAACTTTGCTGATTTAAATTAAAAATCAATTTGATGTAAATACCTTAAGACAAACATACCTTTAAATTAACTCATTGTTACCTATAAATTAGACCAAATTAGTTCTCTAAATTAAGTACGCTAAGGTGTGTCTATATTATATATGAGAGAGTTTTCAATGATTATATCTCTATGAATATTATTGTTTTTATAATTGAATAATAATGCTTACAGTTTTCGGTGTAAATATTAATTGTAAATCAGAATAATTCCAATCATTAAATTTTTAATCTGAAAGCTGAAAATACAGTAACTATTTATAGATAAAAATTACAGTAACTATTGAAACATCACACACATATATATATATAAAATCAAAGTCTACGACCTTGATCTAAAAAATTCTGAATTACTGGTGCTTTGTTGCACATGATAACATTAAATGTGGGGAAGTTATCAAAGACTATATGAAATGGGTATTTTATGTGGGGCGAAGCTAGAAATGCGCTAAACAGTAGTCACTAAATGCAAACGTGAATGTAGTAAATACCCAAACATGCTACAGATAAATGCTTCAATTTGGGTGCACGTGCGGCCATATAAACAATACAAAAATGATACTTTGGAAATAATATTGAATGTTCTGGAAATTTTTTGAACACCACAGACCACAGCTTATATCTTTGGCACTGAAAAAAAAAAATTGACACAGAGAGAGCATGCATTTGATTTGATTTCGAATGTTGCAAAATTTTAGCAATCATTAATTTTAGGGTTCTATTTTGTTTTCATCACTTCAGAGAAATAAACATATCAATGAGTTTGAGTAAATTCCATTTCAAAGATTTGTTCAATTATTTGAATGCGTTAAAATAACACATTTGGGTTCTTAATGTTGCTCTTCCCTTCTTGTTGCTGTTTTTTTGTTTACTGGAATTCATCTTATGAAATTAATTGCCTTTTTAAAAAAAAAAAAAAAACGTTTGCATTTTTCTAAAAGCTTAAAAATATCAATACAAATTTCATGAAGCGATCTTTTCTCCTTTGTTTGAAATGTATTTAATTATTTTATTTTTTTCTTAGCTCATTAGAATAGCTATATAATGAGGTAATTTTTCTCATGACTCGATCAATGAGATCGAAACTGAAAGCTTTCAAATAAGGTTTTTAAAATTCTATTAGTAAGATGTGCATTTAAATACATTACTTGTGTACTGATATTATTATATATATTTTATCTTTAATCTGTGTGTATGTTTGTGTTATATTAATCAAAACAATATATATGAGAATGGTGAGATGTGGTGTCTAATGAGAATTGAAGAGTGAATTGGTCTTTCAAGATCTTACATGAATTGTGAAAAGTGTTTGTATAAATTATATAGATTCGCAAGCATTTATAAAATGACATGATTTTGTGAAATAGTGTCTATCCCTAATCCGTATTTCCATTATGTGATCATTTGTTTATTTATTTAAGTTTGAATATATAAAACAGATAAACAAAATAGAATCATGTGAATTTCTTGTTTGTTGCTATTTTTATTTATTTAAGTTTGAATCCCTATGAACAAAATAACTCTATTTAAGTTTCGTCAAGTTACAGCGAAGTGTGGTAATATTTTGCTTACAATCCTAAACAAATGATATGTTGGAAATTGTATGTTATTGAACTGTTTGATTGCTTACTAGATTCATCGATGAATTAGCTTATTTTTCCTGGGCAATTGGTGATAGTTTCTTAATAATTATTCTCCCCAATTTTTTGTTTATATCACTGATCTTATGCATAAAAAAACAATTTATGTACCAATAACATGTAGTCTAATGAAGGTGAGTGAGGAGCCAAGCAAATTCATATTCAGTTCATTGTGAGATTTTATGAATTTTTCATGAGAACTATTAAAATTTAAATAAAAAAGCAACGCAACAAGAATTATTTGTTATACACTACACAATACTATTTCGAATGTTGGACCTCCAATGAAAAAAATTAAATTAATAATTAATTAATTAATTAATAACTTAATATAACTCAGTTCATTTCGTTCTGTATCGTCATGCAAAAATCTTATGTGGTCTGAATTTATTTGTCACGTATAAATTGATTAACCCAATACATGATCTGAAAGGATGATTCATGCTCATACAACCACAATCCAGCTTAAAGCGAATGATTATTAAGCTACGCTGCATGGCTCTGGTCATTTAAGGATGGACTTGTTTTTATCAAAACGACTGGTCGCTCTTCCATAAAAGAGATCTATTTCCTAGCAATGCAGACTTTGTCATCCTTGAGGAAACATCACGGACAACTATACGACAAACCGTTTAATAACAAATTAATGTTTCTTTTTTGAAAGGAATAATTCTTTGAATGCTTTCACTATAAAATTGGCATCCTGTAGCTCTTCGACCAGGTGAAATACTTTTTTTTTTTATTTTGCCACATACGGTCTGTCGTTCACTCACAATATATAAACAAACATGAATATTTATGAATTTGGCTCATTAATATTCGTGAACATGCTTATATAATATTCTGTTTATTCTCTGTAAAACTCATTTAAAGCATGTTTATATCCATTTTTATGTGATAACAGTTAATCAATTAACTTTTTTTTTTTTTAAGTTTTGAAAATTAATGGTTTGAGCAAAAAATATAATAAAATTGTAATTTTATTTAATTATATCATCAAATCTTATAATAATGAGTTCATATTCACAAAATAAAATTAATATAACTTGTAATTTATTACCAAACACAAAATAAAAGTATAAGTTATTTCTATAATATTGTAAAATTATAAATAAAAATAAATTGATCAACAAAAATATAATAACTTGATAAGGAGGAGAGATATGAGAATTTATCCCCATATTATTCACAAATAATTTGAAAAAATGGTACTTTATATATAAAAAAAAAGAAAAAGAAAGAACTCTCTTTCTTTCTCTTTTTATTTAACAATGTCTAAGCTATTAGACAGTCATATAAGGTTATAATTATAAGTATTTTTTTTGTAATATATTTACACATTAATTAAGATGTCCTATAAATTATAATTTTTTATAAATAACTGAGTTAAAAATTTATTAATCTGCAAGTTGTATAAGAACTTTGGGCTCATAAAAGTTTATAAAGTTTGACCAAGCTCAAACGTGAACATAGCATATAAGAAATTAGTAAAAATTTAATTTGAGCAAGAGTTATAATAACTAAACAAGTTTGAATATTAGAGAACTCAGCTCAATTTGATTCGTTTGCAATAATAAATATATAAGAAGTTTGCCATTGAAAAATAAATTGAAGATGCCTATAAGTCATTATAAGTTATTTTTAAAACTATCACATTCGTATCCTAACCAGAGTAAAATTAACCTAAAAAATTAATAAATAAATAAAGGGGGCAGTTTAATCTGAGCCAAATAAATCCCAAAAACGCAAAATGAAGGTGGAACAAAATATGATTCAAGAAGATTAGTTCTATTAAACAAATTAAAATTGTAATGATCAAAATTGAAGGTAACAGCTATATATATATTGTCATAGCTCCAAAAGAAAACTTTCTTCTGAAAAGTAATAATTCAAGAAGATTAAACTGCATATAAATTTATATATGACAATTTTAAGTGGCAGAAAGATTGATTTCGGCTACAGGAAAGCACAACTACTTCTTTGCTTGCGTGGTGGCTTTTTCTTTGGTTTTGGTGCCCGCAAAGCTATTTTTATTGCAGAATCAAACACAGTCTTCACATTCTGAAAAACCGGACGCAGCAAATAAATTAACAGACAAACGTAGAAGGAAGTTTCAGGTTCAGATGCTATCTGCATAAGGCTTACCTGTTGAGTCTTGGAACTGCACTCTATATAAGTGACTGCGCCAATCAATTTTCTAAGTTCTTCACCCTGCTCATCAATCCCATCATTTCAAAATAAAGGTTTAGCAGTTACAATTTAGGTGTAAGTTAATGTAACTTGATTACATCTTGGATTGGATGACATGCCTGAGCTGTTGTTATTGGTGTTGCTCCAGGATGATCGATTAAGTACTGCTCGTCTTCTCGCAAATCTTTCATTTAAGTATCGGCCAAATGTACGTGACAAAGTAATATACAGTTAGTATTAAGTGGGAATGGTAGTAAGCTAGGCAGAGGATATCCTGATCGTATGCTAAAGAGTAATAATGGTTATGTAAATAAGTTAATACTGCTTACCAAGCTTGGTCCCTACAAGCGCGATCGGCACATTTGGAGCGTAATGTTTTAGCTCAGGGATCCACTGTTATTGATGAATCAAACAACTAGTTACAAGGTCTAAGCAAGTTGAGGGTGATAACACAACACAAGAGAGCATATGTTGCAAGGAAAAAGGAAAGAAGGATGGAGGAAATACCTTTTTGTATATGTTCTCGTAACTGGCCTTGCTAACGAGAGAAAATGCCAACAAAAATATATCAGCACCTCTGTAACTTAGTGGCCTCAGCCTGTTATAATCTTCCTGCCCTGCAGTGTACGAAAATGATTTTTGCATATATGTAATAAACCCAAAAAAAAAAAAAAAAATCATTGGAATAAGGATAAGGAAATGACATGAATTTACCCGCAGTATCCCATAATCCAAGATTGATAGTACTACCATCTACCACCACATTAGCACTGAAATTGTCAAATACTGTTGGAACATAATCCTAAAATCCAACATGAAACAAGGGGATTACATCCCTTAATCATATTCGATTCACAATTGATGAAATATTCCATAATAAAAAAAAAGAAAAAGTGGTCAATATGGTACCGTAGGAAAGGTATTGCTAGTGTAGGAAATGAGCATGCAAGTCTTTCCTACAGCCCCATCCCCCACAGTGACACACTTGATAAATCTTGCTGTACTCATATTTTTCTAGCCTCTTAAACCTATCTTTTTCTAATCTTTATATATATATGTATAATTTTTTGTTGGCTTCTCTGCTTATACATATAACTATGATTAATACAGAAGAAGTAGTTATGAAGTATGAATAGAAATGGAAGGAAGATGTTGGCTTTTAACAACCAACAAACCTAACATCACCCACTATAGCCATAATTTCATCAAAAATAAAATGATTGCTATAGACCTTTACTTTTCTTTAAGTGCAAGGCCGCAGCTAAGTGGTAGTACCAAAGTATGTTTGGTGATGGTTGTTAGTTAGGTTTAATAAGTGTTGGAGAAGGAAATGATCGTGAAAAGGAAAGAATTTCTTTATGATAATATAATTTCAAATTTTTATTTTTTTAACAGTCCACATAAATCAACAATTAGCGGTCAACAGAAATGAAATTAAGAGGAACAAATAAAGGCTTCAGTCTTTCACCCTCTTCAGCCAATCAAAATAATAATAATAATAATAAGCATACTTCATTTTCAAAAAAAAATAATTTAGTTTCTACTCTATTTTAACTCTATATTTTAATTTTAAATCCATCTCTGACAGCTAAGAAGAGCATAAAATAACTTCATAATATAACAGCTCTAATCTAAAAAAATAAAATTCTAATTCTCAATTTTGCAATTTGGGTTCGCATCCAAAAGCGTGGCCCGCTTTACGATCCGGGCCAACTATGGATGGCTGAATAATGGAAGTTCATGGAATATGTCGTTTTCATTGAGAAAGTCAAAAGGTTGTAAGCTACAAAGAGTCTTCTTTGTGGTTGTCACTATCTGGGCTGAGCTCACATTAGCTAGCCAGGGCCCACTTTTGATCTATCTCCAACTATGCAAATTCCAATAGAAGAAGAGAACAATTTTTTGTTTAAAAAAAAAAAAAAAGATGTTGGATGTTTGTTTTATTTATTTCTTTCTTTCTTTCTTCTAGCAAAGGACATAAAACTAAACTAATTAGTCCCTCGTTGTTTTTTTCTATAATTTAAGGTAATTATATAAGAGTTAATAAATTATTAATTAATTTTCATTATAAAAAAACAAATTATATATGATTAAATTATTCTTTTTATTAAAAAACTCAAATATCACTTTATTAATTTTCTCTCATGGAGAGAAAAGGTAAAATTTTTTAAAAATAATATCTCTTTGATTTTCTAATGTGACAAATAAATTAAAATAATTTTTTTTAAATAATAGGTAATAAAACATGAAAGAAGAGTGAATTAAATTTAGTGCACCAAATCACATTATAGAGTCATTTTAAGATATTATTACAATAGATGCAAAAAAAAAAAGTTTCAAAGTTTATTAAGCATTTATTTTGATTATTCTTTACTTTTTAATTTCAAAAAAAAAAATTATGTAAAGTATAAAGGAGTTGGTAGTCATTTAATAACTTCAGTTTACAAAAATTTCAAATAGAAAAATTTCACTAATAGTTTTAAATCAAATGACGAATTTACCTTTAAAATTTATTTATATTATATTTTTATATTTATCCCAATAAATCTATCTTACTATTTTTTTTACCTGATAAGTTATAATAATATTTTTAATAGAAAATATAATTGAAAATATTAAGAGTGATTGGGTTCAGTTATTTAAAAATATTCAGAATTAAAATTGGTATTTATAAATTTTGGTTTGGTTTCAATTTAAACATTTTAAATTTTGATCCAATTTTATTCGAATTTTTATTCTATTTAATTTGATATAATTTTATTATTTAAAAAAATTAGACAAAATATGCCAAAAAACTCAAATTTTCTAATTAATATATATAAGATATTATATATGACTTATATATAATATATAATGTATATAAATAGATATAACCTATGTATAATATATTTAAACATAAATAATTTATGTAACTTAATTATATATAATATATGTAAGCATTTATGACATATATATAAAATATTAATAATAAATAATATATTTATATATATATATAAATTATTTACATTGATTTGATTATCAATTTAGATAATAAAAATTTTCAGAATTGAAATTAAATATAGTACTTATTTGATTTAATTTGGTTTTGATTTAAATATTTTTTATTCAGTTTATTCAAAATTTGTATTCACTTCTAGATAATATAGTGAAAGAAAAGGAAACAATAAGAATAATAGAGATATGAAAGTCAAGATTGAATATGAAGAATAAGATAACAATAATTTTTTTTTTTTTTAATCTGATTGGTGAGAAATGACATTCTAATATGAATATCAAGTAATGCATATAATTAATTTTGATTTCAAACTCAATTTTAAATAAGATTTAGGCAGGAATGGAGCCACAGAGGAAAAAAGGGGATTATCACTCTTCAAATATTAAAAAAAAATTTTTGATCCTTATATTTTTAATTTGTTCTTATATATATACATATTATAGCCTCAAAATTTTTTTAAAAAATTATTTTGCTCCTTAGATTTTTAATTTATTCATATATGAATATATTTTATTCCAATTAAATATATTTTATAATTTAACTCAAATTTTAAAAATTGTTTATTTTTATACACATGATTTTTTTTAATTTTTATATACTTCTCTTTTTTTCTTATTTTTTACTTTATTTCCTTTATTTTTATTCTATTTAATGTTTTCTTCATTTATTTTATTTTTCTATACACTGTCTTTGCACAATTGTTACCGTTTCTACTATCCACAATTGTCAACAGTCTTTTCTCAAGTGAGTTTTTTCTATTATTTTTATAATTTTTATCAAATTATATACTATATATTATTTATATGAATATTTTGTTTACCCAAATTTAAATCAGACCATTCAATTAAATACTAAAAGCATTATATAATTGAGTCGTCCATTTCAAATTTTCGGCTTCTAAATTTTCACTTTTAGGTCGACCATTGGATTTGCCATTTATCAATCAATTATATTGATAATATAATTTTTTTTATAGGAGACATTACAATATACTTTTATTTTACTATATTGAAGTAAAAAAATAATTAGGAATCTATTTTTTAATTAATTTAAAAAAATATAAAAAGTTTAATTGCTTCCCCTACAACTAAATTAAGAAGTTTATTAATATAAAAAAAATTCCTTACATTAGTCCTCTTTAGGACTTTAATAGTAATAAATATTTTGTTTTCCATCTAATAAAAATTTTAAAAAATAAAGATTACAAAAAGACAACAAGAAAATAAAATTATGATTTTTTACAAATATAATTATATTACTATTAAAATATATTATACCAGTTTAATTATAATTCTTTATTTTACTATTTTATTTACTTGAAAAAACTAATTAGATAATAATTTTTATTAATTATTATTTATAGTTAATTACTTAATTATTTATTTGATAAAAATGAATATTAAATTTATTTAATATTTATTATTATAAACATATTGCACAATATACAAATTAGTAACTAATTTTATATAAATTTTAATTATAAAAATTAACAGAAAAACTATTTAATTTAAGAAGTTAAAAAAAATTCTAATACAACATTCTTTTGCATGACATGTAAAAACAAATAATTTAATTAATTATACTAAAGTAAGGGATCTCAGAATAATTAATCTTACTAATAAGTTAAAAAAAAAAAAAAAGAGAATGAATTGAGTCGGATAAAAGGGAGAAGTGCCGCTTGCCTCAATCCTATGTAAAATTAAATGCAAAATCCAATTCAATAATGACAAATAACAATCTTCCTATATAATAACCAATGAGGACCAAGGAATACATCGTGTAGCACTAGGCTTCCAGGACAAAATTATTTTTTATTTCAGATTCAATTTTAAATGAAGGTTTAATTTGGATGGAGGGCAGGGAGGAGATTATATCCTTTCAAATATTAAAAAAATCTTTTTGATCCTTATATTTTTTAATTTATTTTTATATACACATATTATAGCTCCAAAAAATTTTTAAAAATTTACTTTGCTCCTTAGATTTTTAATTTATTCATATATAAAAATATTTTACCTCAATTAAAAATATTTTATAATTTAACGCCTCAAATTTTTGAAAATTATTTATTTTTATTTGCATGATTTTTTTTCATTTTTATATATACTTTTCATTTTTTCTTTGTTTTTATTTTCATTTCCTTTATTTTTTATTGATTTTTCATTTTATTGATTTTTTTATTTTTCTATGCAATCTTTCGCTTTGCATGATTATTGCCACTTTTACTATCCACTATTATTGATAGTCTTTTCTCGAGTGAGTTTTTTCTTATTTTTTTTTTATTAAATTATATATATACAATATTTATATCAATACTTTGTTTACACAAATTTAAATCAGACCATTTAATTAAATACTAAAAATATCATATAATTGAGTTATTCATTTCAAACTTTCGTCCCCTAAATTTTGAGATTTGAGTCCACCATTGGATCAATTGTATCAATAATATAATATTTTTTTTATAAGAGACAGTATCATATATTTTTATTTAATTATATGGAAGTAAGCAAATAATTAAGAATTTAGTTTTTTTAATTAAACTCAAAAATAAATATAAAAAGTTTAACCTGATATGAATTTCTTCCCCTAAGACCAAATTAGGAAGTTTATTAATATAAAAAAAGTTCCTTAAATTAGTCCTCTTTAGCACTTTAAATAGTAATAGTATTTAGTTTTCTATCTAATAAAAAATAAAAAATTAAAGAATAAAAAAAGGACAAAAAAAAAGTAAAATTATATATTTTTATTTTCTAAGAAAATAATTAGATTACTATTAACATCTATTATGATAATTTAATTATAATTATGTATTTTATTATTTATTTACTTGAAAAATCTAATTAGGTAATAATTTTTGTTAAAATAATTTTATATTATATAAATAATAATAAACTTTAACAAATGAATATTACATTTATTTAAAATTTATTATGATAATCATATTGTACAATATATAAATTAGAGACTAGTTTTATATAAATTTTAATAATAAAAATTAACAAAAAAACTATTTAATTTTAGAAGTCAAAACAAAAGAAAAAATCTAATATAACATTCTTTTGTTTGACATGTAAACAAAAAAAAAAAAGATAATTTAATTAATTATACTAAAGTAAAGGATCTCAGAATAATTAATCTTACAAATAAGTGAAAGAAAATAAAAAAGAGAATGAATTGAGCCGTATAAAAGGAGGAAGCGCCGCTTGCTTAAATCCTATGTAAAATCAATTGCAAAACCCAATTCAATACTGGTAAATAACAATCTTCCTATATAATAACCAAACGAATATATCTTGTGACAAAATTGAAACTATATGTACGTCTCTATATGCCGTATACAATAGTATCTGTAATATAAACCATCAGCCTTCTTAAACCCTAAATTCCGCGCGTAGACATAAAACTAATTTATATCTTCCTCTTCTGTTTAAAGATTCGTCTTCCCAATTTATTCAGACCAATTCATCTTTTCCGGCATCCCTTCTTGTGTTCTTCTAATTATAATCAATTCCCTTCTGTTTTATTGTTTTCTTTAATCTTGAACATAGCTACCTAACTTAAAGCAAATATTGAGGTAGGAAAAAGCTTCTCCAATTTTTCTTTTTCTCTGTTGTTTTTTCTCTCTTGGGGTCAGCATTAATGTCAACAGAAGGCAGTCAAGAATCAACCAATGGGCTGGGATGCGCAGCATGCAAGTATCAAAGGAGAAAGTGCAGTGAGATATGTGCTCTTCGACCCTACTTTGGTGTTAAAAGGATGGATGAATTCCTATCGGCTCAAAAGATTTTTGGAATAAGCAACATGACCAAGATGATCAAACGACTTCCACGTGAAGATAGACCAATGGCGACCGATTCTATAGTTTGGGAAGCATCGTTATGGAAGCAAGATCCGGTTAATGGGCCTCTAGGGCAATACAAGAAGTTACAGCAGGAGCTTGAATTGTTAAAATACCAGGTAAATCAGCTCAACCAGAACCAGCAACAGCAACAGCAACAGCAGCAAATCCTGCCATATACCTTGCCAACGACGACGTTAGGGTTGCAAGGATCGATGGGAGATGGCAATGGCATTCGATCAAACAATAATGAATGTCCTACAAATTATGGTTACAGTAGTGAAAATTCAGGATTCAACTTACCAGTCAACATCAACATGGGTCTTATGGGATTACCCAGCAATAATTTCCCTACTCCTTTATTGCCAAATCTACAAGGGCAAGATCACATCATCAGCCAAGGAAGATATCTACCCATTGCACGGTCCTGCAATATTTTGCAAAAGCAAGATAGCTTAGGCTTTATTAATGGTCATACACCTTCTTATCAACCGACGGAGCAACAACAACAAAGAGAGAATCAAGAAAGAAATAGTCAAGCAGCTTTTAGCTATGTTTCTTCAGCTAATAATAATAATAATAATCAAGGGAGAAGCTTCTATGAGCATGGTCAAGCTACTGTGGTTAACAATAACACTAGTTTTGTGCATGGAAATCAGATAGGAGACTTTTATGGGCCAAGACCTGCAGCTTTTGGTAAGGTTGCAGCAGCACGAAGAGACATTCGCTGTGCACCTTATCATTATAATCAATTGAGTGTACTGAGGCATGATCTTATAGACCGAAGGGATAATAGTAATCAAAATCTTAATTCCCAACGTATACATGGTAGACAACAGTTACCGAATGGTGGTCAGCAGTTACCAAACGGTGGAGAACAGTTGCCAAATGGTGGTCAGCAGTTGCACGGTAGTCGGAGCTGTAGCATTCAAGGTAAAACATGACGTTCTTATTTGTTGATTGTTTGCAATCTGGTAAAACTCTTTCTAGAATAGTCTTAGAATAAGAGAATTAAAAACTTTTGTAGACTTTAGATTATTCAATAAATAATAAATAAAAACTTTTAAAGACTTAAAATTTATAAAAATTCGGGATATTCAATAAAAACTTTGAAAGACTTTAAAAAAAAGTCTATACAAATAAAAAGTATAGTTAATTGGTATTCAAAAGGTCGTTAAGTAATAGATTTTTATAAACTTTGAATGATTTTTTAGTATAAAACATCTAAACCTCTCAAGACTTTTGTAGACTTTAAAAAAGTCATTCATAAATTTATTAACTCTATAAAAATCATTAAAAAAATTATAAACTCTATAAAGTCATTCACTTAAAAAAAAGTCTATAAAAGTATTTATTTAATACATCCTCTTTAATTAAGGTTGAGCATGGTCTTCGTTATTTCCTAAACTGAACCGAAATCATATTGAAAATATAAAAGAAGGACCAAGATTGAATCGAAACCGAACTGATATTAATTTAAAATTGATTTGGTTTCTTCTCCTTTAAGAACTATACTGAGAATCATAATGAAATTGGATCAAAACTAAACCGAACTGAATAACTGATTTTATATATATATATATATATATTAATTTAATACATTTATATTATATATTTAAATAAAACTATAGAAATTAAATATTATAAATATATTATATATTTGTACACTTGAATATTATTTAATATCATTCTTTTAAGAATTAAAAGTTATATTTTTATTAATTTTATATATTTAAATAAATAATTTTTTGTTATAATATATTCTACAATATTTAAAAGAATAGTTTATATGAATAAAAAGAATTAAAATGATTATAATTATGACATTTTAAAAAATTAGATTTTGACCAAATCGAATCGAACAAAAAATAAAGAACCGAATAGCATCGAAGAGCCAAACAGGATTGACTTGATTTTGATTCAATTCGGTTCTGGTTATTCATAGTATTTGATCCAGTTTCAGTTCTTCTAATTTTAAAAGATCGGAAGTTTGGTCTGATTCTGAAATTTTTCAAAACTCCAAACTGAATTGGAACCAAGGTCACCCTTATGTTTTATGCACTAAGTGTTTTGGACATATTTCTTTGATTTAACGTAATGAAGGAGATTTAAGTAGACTAAATGCTGCAGGAAGTTGATTTGGTTTGCGCAATTATGATATCATTTTGTTACAAACTGCTTTTTATGCGAAGTGCATAAAAAAATTATCCTATAAATATAGTGCTGAAGTCATAACGAAGCTTATAAAAAGTTCGAAACAAATATTAGGCTGTGAATATAATCTAGACTTTGGTTACGCAAGCAATGAAGTCATAACAAAGATTATAAGAAGTTCGTAAAGAATCGATATTGAGCTGTTTATATAATCTTGACTTCAGTTACACGAGGTAAAAGCAGAGAATTTGAACCTGGGAGTATAAGACCTTTCTGTAGATATATAATTTTTGGACCTATTTCTTTTTGCTAAAACCTCTAGGCAAGCTGAATTAAAAGTCTATTTGGGGTTAGGAATAGTCTTGAGAATTCATTTATTAATTAAGTTGAAATCTTAGAAACAAGAATTCAAGAAGTGATACCCAAATATTATGGTGAATATGAAGTATGTACCCTGAACTTACTTTAGGAAAGAACTTGATCTTAGTAAAGCACATGTTCTAGCCATGATAGCTCCACTATCCTGAAAATACATGAGAAGTACTTATTCTCAGCTAAATGCATCATTTCACTTCAACGAACCCAATTTAGCACCTAATATTAAATGACTAGGACAAAAGATTATCAGGAAGAAATGCATGGGAAGTACTCATTCTTAGCCAAATGCATCATTTCACTTCAACGAACCCAATTAAACACCTAATATTAAATGATTAGGAGAAAAGGTTAGGAGGAAATACATGAGAAGTACTTATTCTTAAATGAATAGGAGAAAATACATTAGAAGTACTTATTATCAGCTAAGTGATTGGATGATGGAGAAAAGATTAGGAGGAAAGAGATAGATGCATGCATAGTTATATTTCAGTAACTTTTCGTAAACATTGACCTTTACAATTGTATTAGAAAAAAGTTATTATTTACCATTATATTAGATCATATTATTTTATGATATTATTAAATCCATCGTTGTAGAATTCACCTTCACTTAACTTTTGATGACCCAAATATGTGTTAAATAGTCAGTAAATTTTTAAGTTTAGGAATGTGCTTAATCATTCACAAACATGAAGGTTATAGGAGGTTTATTGTTGAGTCTGATAACAAGAATGTCGTTGACATGGTGCTTGACATTTCCTTGGTCTCTAATGCTGTTAAGAGGCTAGTGCTTAACATATAAGAATCATGTTTATGGAAAAGTTAATTTTTTTTTGGATTGGCTAGCTAATTATGAGATTATTTAGCTGGTGGATTTGCATGCTTTGAAAATTCCACTAGGTAGCATGAAAATGGGAAAAGTGAAAACAAATACAAAAAAATAATATTTTTTAAAAATATAAAAAACATAATGTGAGAAAAAAGTGTAAATATAAAAAAAATATAAGAATACATTTATAAATATTTTTTCCTATACGTAATAAATATTGAAACAATTAATTATAAGATCATATAAAAATAATATTAAAAATATTTATCTAAAATAATTAATTATAAAAAAATGAGAAGATAATAATGAATCAAATATTTAAAAAATAAATATTAATTGTCTATAAATTTCATAATAAAATTTAATAGTAGAAAAGAAATATATGTCTAAAGTAAAAATGTATTTTTTAATTTTTTAAAAATTGTAAAAATGTGCCAAAAATAGCTTAGATAAATTTCAGTTCCTTTTTATAAAAGGAAATGTTTACAAAAATGCATAAATGTCTCTCTTTAAGAGTTTTCTTGTGTAATAGATACGTGACATATTATTTTAGCTTCTCCATGATGTCTTTGGTAGTTTCTACAATTGCTCGTACCTAGTTTGGCTTTACCTCCATTTTTTGGATAAAAAAGTATTAAATGCTTATAAACATTTCATTTAAAATTTACGAAAATTTATATTCTAAGATTGAAGTAAATTTTAGTTTACGAAAAAAGGTATA
Source organism: Omphalea diandra (assembly GCA_949677035.1). Lineage (NCBI taxonomy): Eukaryota > Viridiplantae > Streptophyta > Magnoliopsida > Malpighiales > Euphorbiaceae > Omphalea > Omphalea diandra. The sequence goes on from CATIWR010144135.1 coordinate 17,031, forward strand.
AGTGCTCCGACCGAATGAGAAATTTGAATTTTACTGTTATAATTATAATACACATCTTCTTTTTTTAAATGTAAAGTTATTTGTATTTTTTTAATACTCACAAGTAACTGTTTTATTGATCCGGTGTAATATATCAGATGTAGACAAATGAAATTCATAATTAAAATATTTATTTATTTTTGATAAAATGATAAATATTACGGGAAAAATATTAGGTGATAATATATTAATATGGTGTCTGGGATATTTACTAAATCAAATGTTTGTATTTTTCATTAACCCAATTGATGTTGATACTTTGAAATTGTTACCTAATTAATTTTCTTATTCTATATTTATAGATCGGTCCTGCAGCCATGATAATACAACGATAAAGGAAAATTAGGCTTCAAAAAAGCAACAGCAGCTGTTTATTCTTTCAGACATTTGAACTCAATCAGGAGAGGATCAAGCAAACAATATTGGAGAGATTCCATTCATTCCGAAACAACAACCATAATAGCTCTAATGTAATCCATCAATGAATATATTCAATATATATAATTAATTTTGGTTTTAGATTCGGTGTTAGATGGTTGTCATTTATCGAGATATTTTTGTATAAGATTATTTAAATAAGATTGTTTAAAATAAAATTTAATATTTATCAAATTAACCATCTGACATATAAGCAATTAGAATTGTCATATAAAATTATCTAATTGTAAATAATTATAAATAAAAATAAAGACTTATTATAAAAAACTACGAAATAGGTAACGACAAAATGTAAAGCTAGAAATTAGCTTACATATATTATCTGTTCTAAAAAATAAATTTTGGTTACTTAATCATACATTTTATATAAGTATTTTATTAATATTTATAAATAGATTTTAAATAATATATTAAATTATAATTATAAAAAATACAAATTATCGACTAATGTTATTACATCATTGATATTTATCACCATTATTTTATATGGTGCCTTCGTTGCATTTTGATATGAATTTCTACACTATATATATATATATATATATATATATATATATGAAAATTTTAATAAAAAATAAAACTGATAAAAGCATTTCATGTATCTTTTATGATTATTTATCAGTTATTTATGTAAATTAAATAATAAAAATTTAAAAATAATTGAAATTATATTATATATTAAAATTATTTATTTGATTTTTATATATTAATATAATAAAATTTTAAAATAAGATAAAAATTATTAGTTGGTATATTATAAAATTTCCGTACTATTGATTATAAAAGGTAAGGTGCAAAAACTTTTAAAATGAACTGAATTATAACATGTAAGATGATGAAATTGACTAATCGTAAATAGTAATTTATTTATGTTTCATCAGTAACATTTCATAATTTTCACAAATCTAAGTGTATTCTAAGAATTTCTTTTTAATAAATAGTTTATCATTTTGCATGACACAAATATATAGTCAAAATATATTCTATTAATTTCTTTTATTAGATAGTTTATCATTCTACATGATAAACAATGATAAACTCAGTTTTTATGAGAAATTTTCTCAGGCTGAACATTAATATGAAATTAACAGTGTGTTTAGATTAGAGATTTAGAAGGGAATGAAATAGAAGAGACTGATTTATAAAATGATTTTTATGTTTGGATATAAAGTGTTAGAGTGAAATAGATTGATTCTCAATGGTTTGCTAAACTCGTCCAAACCCATCCCAACCCGTATATTGAAACACTCAAAATCGGAATGTTTCTACATGTTTTAAATAAAATTGAGTTCAAACCATTTTTTTTTATTCATACCATTTCAAATATAAATATAATTCAACACTTTCTTTTCAAACCAAACTCATTCATCTTATTCCGTTATTAATCCTTCCAAATTTTTATAAACCTCAAATCTAAACAAAGTGTAAAGGCTTCACTGGCGTACATTTAGGTCATGACAAGGACCAACCTGCTAAAACTTCAATTTTTAATCGAGATCCTTTTCTCAAGGGGAATAATTTTGGCAGGCTGGACAAATCCTCGGCCCACTAACAGCTCAACTGTTACAACTGAACTTTCCTTGTTTCGGTCTTCAACTTAAACGAGCTAAAATGTATAAATTGTTTCTCTTTTATGATCACTTAAAACTAAATAAAACCCATGATTCATGTGAAGGATCTATCCATCAACGTCATCATGTCTCAAGCCTCATTTTAACTTCAAAAAATATTTGACCTCTTCACGTACAGGATATAAATAAGGAAAAATTCATATTTGGGCCTTTAGATTTCTCACATTTTCTAAATTAACCCCTAACCTAACTTATAACTACTATATTTAAGCCCTTCAATAAGTCAAATTTATGTCACGACTCACAGAACAATTAATAGATTAACGGAAATAACACATTACTATTATTATAATATTAATTTTAGTGAAGTGTTATCTCATACATAATATTATATTATTAACAGAAAGTACATAATAATTAGCACTACAAAAATCAATTTATTAACAAAAACAAAATCAAATGTCCATTAACCAAGTATTGTAAAAACAAAAAAATCTCACCATCAACAACAACAAAAATCAAACTGACAACAAAATTAAATTGTTCGAAGGGAAAACAACAACAATGAAAAAATCCCACCAACAATAACAATCAAAAAATTTCACCCCCACTAACAACAACAAATTCAAATTATTAGAACACAGATAACAAAATCAAATTGTTCACAAAATCAAACAACTCTCTCCGTAAACTGAATTTAACAATCAAATCCAACATCCAACTCTTTCTACCTTGAACAAACTCAATGAAACCTAGCTCTCTCTCAGCATCGACATCAAATGAGACATCCAAGTTATTTCTAAGCGATGAAAAAAAGAAAGGAAGGAAGGAAAAAAGGAATGAGGTATCAGTTGGACTAGGAGATTTGAGACTGACTTGGATCGATCTTAGGTTCGAAGGAGGAATGAGGGATGAGAGCGATGCTTATTGTGGGTGGAATAGGAGCACCACCAGTTGGTGTTGATGGAGGTCCGATTTGATGATGAAATGAGAGAGAGAGGTCGGTTTAGTTAAGGAAATCGTAAATGGAGCTAAATAGGTAGTGAAATCAAGGTGGATGGCAACAATGATGGTGACACTGATGAGGAAAGGTCGGTTTGAGAGAAGAGAAGGTGCGTGTGGAGTGCAATGATCAATGAATGTGGAGATCATCTTTTTAATTGTTATTTGTTGTTGCTATAGAGAGAAATGAATGGATAGAAATAAAACCTAAAGTTTGAGACATATAAATGAAAGATCAAATATAATCAATTTATATTAAAATAATGATTAATGTGTCTAATTTAGTATCTAAAAATTTATTTACAGCTAATAAATTTCACACCAAGCAACACATATTATTCACGTTTAACGGAATCGTTAGTAAATGTGTTTGTGATAAATTCAAAGAGTTGCAAAGTTTAAATATAATAACTATAAATTTAAAGGCTAAACTTAAAAAGGGATGGATTTTTCCCTATAAACAAACAACATCAACCCCGAGAGGTTAACCACTACACAGAACTCTGCATCACATGTTTGACTAGCATATGGCTCTACTACTTGCACAAACTGTACAGTTTTATGGCAATTGTACAAACTCTGTGTATGCGCGCCCCTCTCTCTTTCTCCCAAAGTTAGGAACTTTGGGCACTTGGGCCCTAGCTTATGGCTCGATTACTTAATGCCATATGAAAAACAAGGGAACATTTGGGTGGTTGTGTTTTTTTTTAATTTGTAACCCCAATTCATGCATGTATTTGGACTTCGAGTGGTCAATCATGCATCACATGCTATTAAATAAAAGTAGAGAGATATGTTATTGTCAAAAAATGATGTATTCGGTAGATATTTTCTTTGAAAGTAAAGTTATTTTATTTCATTAATTATAATGAACATGATTATCGTAGTTATTGATTATTTTCTTTTTTTTATTATTGTAACTAGTGATTATAATTAAAAGTGAACACCATACTTTAAATCTCATCAATATAATTTTTTCTTTTCAATATTAAAAAAATAATTAGAACTATCCGTATATGTTTAAGTATTAGTTTGACTTTTCATGTTCGAAAGTTATGTTTAGGATTGAAACATGAATTTTTATCCTATTTTTGCCATTTTCTCTTCCGAGCTTTTTTAATCTTATTTTCGTTTTAAATAATTAATTAAATCTCAATTATTTAGTTAACTAATTAAAATTAATCAAAATATTATATTCCAATCTATTACGAGAGTAAGAAATAATTTAAATAGGAAAATTTCTAAGTAAATTAAGATCTGGATTTGTTAATAAGCTACCTTATTGCAGTTCACTATAAATTAATTATTTCTTTATTGTTGATCATATTATGAGTCACACTAGAAATTGATTTATAACAATGAGTGTTGTGAGATCAGTGTGTGAATAGCCTATTACATATTTATATTTATATTTATTAAGATAATAGGCTATGTGCGTCACATAAATTGTAAACATATAGTTTGAGATTTTTTGTTATAATTGTGTTAAACTTTTTGAATATTTACAGTAGTATCATTTCTTTAATATTGTATTATGAAATTTATAAATATATAATTTATGTGGCTTTTTTTTTTTCAAAACAAGTAATTTATTTTAGTTTTTTATACAACTTACATTTGGTGAACATTTAAATAAATATATATATATATATATATATATAATTATTTGATACATCAAAAAAATATAATTAAATTTTAATAACAAAAATAAGTGTAGAGAGAGAGAGCGAGAGATAGAGGATGATATCACAGTTAGGTGCTTTGGTCGTTTTTCAAACAAAGCACGCGCATATATTATTAAGTTTTTGTCCTGAGAATTTAAGAAGTCAAAATGCTGTTTTAATCTATATTCCATGTATCCGAAAACAAAAATGCTCTTTTGATCCATTAAATTAATGCTAAGTATAATATGATGTTTCCTGCAGAAAGAAAAATAATATAAAGCTACAATGTTGATTAAATTCTAAATTAATAGATAAATAATTTTTGAATCTATTCATAAATTAAAGATATTTTATTTGAAATTTGATATAGCAAAATAAATGAAGAAATATGAAATTATAGTTTTAAAGGCATAAGCCTTCGCCACCGGATCAAAAATCTGATGGAATCATTTATAGTTGGGTAAAAAATTTATTTACCCCCTTAATTTTTTAAAAATGATTATATAAATTTAAATTAATTTTTAGGCTAAATTGACCCCTCAATTAAGACATTTAGAGTAATAAATTGTATATGATATGAAAAACATGCATTTAAAATAAATTAAAATCAATTGAGACATTTAGAGTAATAAAGTCTAATTTGGATATTTAATTCTACATGAAAGGCATGCATTCAAAATAAATTAAATCACTATCTTAAAAAAAAGGAAAAGAAATATACAAAGAATTTGATGCCAAACTCCACGAATAAATTGAATTTAATGAGTTTGGATCAATTATTGTTAAAAGATTGTAACTAATAATTAATTAGTTAAATTCAAATAATTATATACTCATATGCTTTAGTGTATTTTTTAACGTGGAATTGATTCTTAACGCTAGCCATTTAGATAACTGAAAATGGACTTTAAATATCCAATTACCCTCTTGAAATTGAAATTGAATGCAACAGTAATATCAGACCGAGTTAAAACTGAAAATTTGCTCTGACACTATGAACGAAATTAAGTTTAAAAGATAGAAGTGACTTGAAGTGAATAGATGTTAAGTCCGCGAATAAATTAGATTCAATGAACTTAGAAAGTTAAAACTAACTAATTAGATAACCCAAATGAATATATACCATATATGTTTTAGTATACATATTTTTCAATGTGGTATTGATTCATCACCATTATTATCACACTCACAGTGGTTCTCCTCCTCCTACTCTATTGCATCACTGCCTTTATAATTATCTGATCAATTAAGTTTGACTTTGGAGCGGCTATAATTTCAATGGAAGATTTTGAAGTGAGAAGTTGAAGGAGGCAGCTTTCAGATCATTGTCGAAGGAGATGGCTATAGCTTATCGCTGCCGATGGGTGTTTTTATATAAAGAAAGGTGGTAGTTCTAAAGCATGAATGAAAACTATAACAAACTCTTTTGTAAGCCAGAAAAAATTATAAGTCAGTTGGAAGTAGACAAAGGATGACTTTGACTCAGTTAGTATAAAATGGATTTATACTGAGTGTTTAATGACTTCCTTTCTTTATCATTGATGGTAGTTTGATAAAATTGCGACACCTTATTCTCAACATGGAAGACTTGATGAAGTAAGTATTAACAAAACCAATTCAATTAGCTAATTATGTGATAAAATCTGTGAAGAATGCTACTTGCTTCAGGGAGAATGGCAAGTAGTTTTAAGTCCAAATATGAGAACCTAATATAACTTTTTCACCTAATGATAGCTTCAGACATCTTTGTATACTACAAGCAATTAACACATCGGATCATGGATGAGATTGTACAAATTTTGGGCAAGGCACTTTTTCTTGTTCTAAAATGCTCTGCTTTTTCATCTATAAATTCTCTAACCTATGCCACTCATTTTTAGCATCTCAATCTTCACTAGTGTACAAGACTTTGAGGAATTATTTATGAAAATAACTTTGTTAAGATTAGACATGTTGCCTAATCTAAAAGAACACAGTTGTGGAACCTATATTGTTGACCTAATACTCTAATTAAAACAGGGAAATTGCTAATATTGTCAATATTGCCAAGACTTAGATTGGATTTGTATCAAATTAAATCAGGTCTGCTCACAAACCTTGATGATGAAATCATGATACTTATCAGAATTTAAAGAAAGGAAGCAAAAAGGTCTTCTAAAACTTTGGATGCCTTGATATTGTGTTTCACAATCATCTCCATCATTGATTCCCTAAAATCCCTGAGGATTAAATGATCATGATTGCAAGACTATTTGAAAGACTTCCTCTCGATGATAAAAATGCGCTTTTTTTGACCCTGGATTGATCTCCTGCTTTAATTTCTTAGCGAATTTACATTGACGCCCTAGTCCTTTATTTGTTTGATGTAAACAGTCTTCACTTGCACTTTGTTAGCAGTATCATCGTTTATAGTTGTTTTGTTGATTCCGACACATGTGGAAGGAATCTGGAGGACTAATTTAGACAGCTAGTTATCTATATTGCCCATTATCACTGTCACCACTACGAAATATTCGTCTACCATTTTCAATTTGTATATCATGAATGAATTCAGGTCTATATTGCAATATGAACCTGAGTTACTACACAATATTTCATTTTAGTGTCACACGTGTCATTCATTTAAAAAAAAATAGAATTTTATGTGTATTGATATTGAATTGTATGTACATTAGTTTTAATTGCATTTACATTGGTGTTAAGTTGTATGCATGTTGAAATTCATAAAATAAATTAATAAAAAATACATTAGTTTTTAATTTATACTCTATCAACTATATAAAAAATTCTAAAAAATTTTGTTAATATACATTGTTCTTGCATGTATATTAATTTTGAAATACATTGTTCTTTAATTGCATGTACATTAGTTTTGAATTGTCTATACATTGATATTGAACTGTATGTACGTTGATTTTTAACTGTATATATATTGATCATTAACTATATGTATATTGAAATTTATAAAATAGATTAATAAAAAGTACATTAATTTTATAATACTCTAGCAATATTGTAACAAATTCTAAAAAATTTTGTTGATATACATTATTCTTGCATGTCTATTGGTACATTAGTTTTGAATGATATGTACATTAATACTGAACTATATGTACATTGATCTTTAGCTACATGTACATTGGTGTTGAATTGCATATATATTAAAATTCATAAAATAGATTAATGAAAAGTAATTTAGTTTTGAATTGATATTCTAATAATAATGTAACAAATTCTAAAAAATTTTGTTGATATATATTGTTATTACATGTACATTAATCAATTAGTTTTGAACTCACAGCTCTTTTCATTGTTCTATTTATGAATTTTAATATACATACAGTTTAATCTAACGTACATCCAGTTCATCATTAATGTACACGCAGATCAATATCAATATATACACAATACAATACCAAATATACATACAGTTAATAATCAATATTTATAAGTCACATGTGTGAGATTTAATAAAACGATACATTTTAATCTTGGGTGTACAAGACAATATAAATCCGAGTTCATATAATTTCTATCATCCTTCAATAAGTGAACCCAACTTGAATCTTCCCCTATAACTCACATACTGTCAGCGCTCTTGGGTGTACCGCTAATTTAAGAAAAATGTACCTGCGTAGGAAGAAATGGAGAAAGATTAAAACATGGAAGGAATGAATGAGGAGGGTTGCATTTTAATGAAAAGAAAAATAAGAATTTTTAAGGATTTTTTTTTTCAATTTAAAAATATTTAACTCTCCATGATCTCTGTGTGAAAGCGCACATATTTTTAAAGGTCAAAATAGGGTTAGATGGGGCCTAAACATAAATTGGCCCCAAAAAAATTAATTTGAGCTTTGGAGGTCTTTTTTGAAAAGTTCATGCACTAAATAGATGCTATGTCCATTTATAATTTGTTTATACTCGTGATCCAACATCGGAATAGAAAAGTCAAAGATAATGACCGCTGTGATAATTGATAGCACTAGGGGACCCACAGAAATAAGAATTGACGAAAGGTCATAGCATCCAGAAGGGCCTCCCACGGATCATTCGGTCAGTGTTTTATTAAATTAAATTAATTATGTGATAATTAATTACAATATCCAAATTAGTTTTTTTATTAAATTTAGATTCAGCTATTTATATTCACTAAAGAGTGTAAGAAGTTTTAAAGAAAATATAAATAAATTATATTGAAAATTTCAGTTATATATTTGCTTTTAAAAAATATAAAGAACTCTAAAAAAAGAATTTAAATAACTAGAGCATTAAATTTCAACTTCAAAAATAAAAGTAAAAGCGAATAATAAATGAACTTTTGAGTTACTTTTAACTTTGTTAATTTACAAAAAATTTGTCCTTTGGGTAATAAAAATGAAGCTATTCAATAGTGAGTGTTAGGATAAAAAATTATGTAAAAATATTTTTTAAAACAAAAAATTATATTAATTAGAAAAACTTTTATTTCATGTCTCTTAATCAATACTAATTAGATAAAAAATTAAAAATCTATTAATAATTTCATTTGATTTAAAAATTAAAATAAAAATTAAAAAATTGATTAAAGTAAAAAATATATTAAATTGATAACTCAAACTAAATGGCTTTAAACTAAAATGATGTTATTTTATGAAAAATTTAATTTTTTTAGATTACACTATTTTATATAAATTTAAATTTTAAAAATAATTTTATTATACTATTTTTTTAATATTCTTAATTAAAAAACACATTATTGAATCAAACTAATTAAAAACCGAAAGGATAGAATTCAATATCCAGTAAAACACTAACGCCACAACATTAATTTATTTCATCACATTTAACAAGTGAAACAAATGATACTCTTTTCGGGTACCATGGCAGTGGTCGCCACTCGCCAAGATGATTAAGCTATGAGTCAAATACATTATGCATTAATTCTTTTTCCATGCAATTATTTCAATGCCATTTTTGTTCTTTCTTTTCTAAACCTTGGCTTAGCCAACGTTTTTAAAATCAGTGAACTACTGAACTAATTAGTTTGTGGGTGAACTGATATGATGAATTTGATTTATCTGATTTAATTAATTTAATAATAAATTACATTTAAAAATACTATTAAAATAATTTTAAAAAAGTAAAAATATATATTAAAATATATAACTAATTACGGATTTAATTCTCAATTTTATCAGTATGTTTGTTACACCGGATTTCAAAACATCGGGCTTAGCCCACCATCAGAAAATCTTTGCTCAACTTTTTTTCCTTTATCTAAAAATTTTTATTATCTTTAAATGATGACTGTTAAAAGTCGGATTCTGAAACTTAAGAACAAAAATAAACTTCTCGACTGCCTGGAGAGAGAGTCAGCGAATAGAAACTCCTTGTAAAATCAGAAAAAAAAAATACGAGTAATAAGTATATGTACATCACCAACCAACTTAAGAACCATTCGTATCTAGTTTAGTCAGGAGCAATTTCCCCTCGCTTTCCCTTCATCGTGCAGATAAAAATTCCAAGATTCCACATAAGACTTCCATATTCCAAAGTTTATATCACATATCCAAGTCTTCAGCCCCTATCCCATAGCCTCCTATCCATAGGCATCGTTTGCGACACCAAAATCCCCTTCATAGAAGCACCAAAACTATAGTACCACATGGTCTTAACCTCTCAAATGGATCAACTCCCATTTAATGAGAATGACTCCCAAGATATGGTCTTATACCATATGATAAACGAAACAACACCCTCGAATCATAACAATAACCAAACCTCACATGTGCCCCAAAGAACCCAAATCAGCACGTCAAGTAACAGGTTCCAACAGCCCAAGATCATTGCCAAGAAACACTACAGAGGCGTCAGGCGTCGTCCATGGGGCAAATATGCGGCTGAAATTCGCGATTCCTCCCGACACGGTGCTCGCGTATGGCTAGGCACGTTCGAGACGGCGGAGGAGGCTGCCTTGGCTTATGATAGGGCCGCTTTTAGAATGCGTGGGGCTAAGGCCCTCCTTAATTTCCCTGCTGAAGCGGTGGCTGCTGCCACTGCTGCGGAGCAGGCGCAAAAAGTACCTCAGCCGAAAATGAGTAAGAACAATTGGGAAACGACTAATGGCAGTGGCAGCTGTAGCACCGTACCGGTTGTTAAGTCGAAATCGGAATCAGCACAGTAACCGAGGAGTCAAGGGTATCATGTCATTTCATATGCATGAATGTGAGATCCACTGATCTAACCGTTTTTGTGAGTTTCTAACGGGTAAAATTAGAAATTTGATGAATGAATTTTATAATTTTGATGTTTGTACAAGTTTTTTATTTAATTAAATATTTAAATGGTAAAATCATTTTAAATGTGATGTGTTTTCTAATTTAAATAAGTAAAATCCGTCCTTCCATTACATTTATTTAACTTCAAATTATGTATATTATTTCAAGTAATTATGTATTTAAAATTTGAATACAAAATTTTTTTACTTTGAATATAGAATTTATTTTTTATTTTACTTTATATATATATATATATATATATTTGAACAAATTTTATAATGATAAAAACAGAATTTATTTAAATATATATAAAAAATAAAAAGAGAATAAATTTGGTATTTAGAGTAAAAAAAATTATGTGTCCAATAATAATTAGTTGAAATAATGTATAAAATTTGGTATCATATCAGATGAATTTCTATGTAGCAGCCACTGATTGTTTAGATTAAAAAAAAACACTATATTGAAAATAATTTTATCAGTTCAAACACTTGATTGAACAAAAAAATGTTTAAACTCCAAAATAAAAAAAATTATCCTTTCTAATATAGTAAAGTATGTTTATTAAGTTTATATGTTAAAATTTACAATCTCATCCATATAAAATCTCATTTTCTCAATATTAAAATAAAAATTCTTGGAGATGCGAGTCAGATTACTTGCACAAGTTGCTAACAGATTGTTGAAATGGACCGAAGGAGAATTGTTGCCATTTGTATAAACATGTAATACAAGCAAGTGCTGTTTTGTTGCAAAGCATATTGCCCATAAGGCCAATGAGTAGTCACAAGATTATGGCCGTAAATTTTGGTTTGTCTTTCTGATATGGAGATGTTTACATTTGCAATTCTTAAAACTAGAAGTGGTGCAGTTCAAGAATTGAACTTTATGTTTGGTTCATGTGAAATGAATGTCTTTGTCTATGACTAGAGAATTATAGAAGTAATAGTTTCAAAAGATAAGCCTTGTTGACAAGAAAATTTGCTTTCTTTTAATTGATTAGAGACATCGATCTTAGAACTGTTTGAGATGTAAGGATGAAGAATACACCTTTGAATTCATTTAAGAGGTGATATAATTTCAATTGACATATAAAAAGAATTACAATTATTAATAGCTAAATGGTTTAAAGTGGTGAAAAGGTTGATATTATTTAAATAAAAATTCAGATTTAAGTCTTATAAATATAAAAATTAGTACTGGAAAGTTTTGTCTGTTGACGAGTTCACTCAGCTCGAATCCCAACTTATAAACTAACAAGCTAATTTTGTCAACTTCTTAATCTTTCAAATAGATAAGATGGTACGATATAAACTAAATATGATTATTTACAAAAAAAAATTTAAAATAAGCCAAGTGCAGACATAAATTAATAACATTTGTTGGATTATTTATAGAGAAGTTACGAATTTAATATTAAGATATTTTTCTAGAAAGAAAAACCACAGAATACCAAATAAATAAAATCTAAAATTGAGAATTTTCTTTCCTCGTGCAGAATTTCACCAAATTAATAACATTTGCCTAATATTCAACATTACATGACACTTAATAGCAATGACGATTGCATGATGAAAAGTGGAGCAAAACCACCAATACACCTCTTCATCAATTTGTCTTCCACGTGATTAGTTCCACTTGTGAAATGGTCCAGGAATTAATTTGGTTGACGTGTATGGATACGTACCATCTGTTTGATTTTTATTGTTGGAACAAAATTAGACTAAAGTTTGCGGTATTGATCAAAACAAAACAAAGAAGGTTGTCAAATTGGAACAGCATTGCTTCGCACATTTGACATCTCACCTACTCCCTTGTTCTACGGTCAAAAACTTAAATTGGTGGTGGCTAATAATATATTCTCTGTGATAAATTTTAAATCCACACTAAGCTCGACTTCAAATTATTAAAATAGATCGGTGAATTATAGATTTGAATATTAAAATACTTCATTTAAAAAAAAATCACAAATATTTTTAACTATAACTTTATTTTTATATTTAATATGTTTAATTGAGTTGTGTTCAATTCAAATAAATTTATTCAAATGAAATTAAAATATTTTATTTATTCTATTAAAATAAGTTTGAGCTTGAGTTTTGTAATTGAACTAGTTGGTTTCGTTCATAATTATTTATTATAAAGTTTATTTTCTTATATAATTTCTTCTTAATTTACTTCATTGAGGCTTGATTTGGATCTTATGAACAATATTAATTTTATTAATATTGGTGTTGAATTATGTGAGGAGAAGTATGCTAATTTTATTATAGAGATTGTGATTTCTTTTTTTATATATATACTTGAACCTAAATTATTTTTATAGTATCTAATACAATGAAATTGAAGGTGAGTGGTTGTTTTAGTTTATTATGAAGGAGGTATTAAGTGATTTCTTTTTTTAATTTTTTTGTTCATTAGAATAGAGTGTTGATATTTTTTTAATACGTAGATCATTTTTGTCAATATAATGAATATAGTTGTGAAATTATAGATTTATTTTAATTAATTTAATTTAGATTGATTGCTTTAGTTATGCAAAAATCTTATTTAGTAAATATTATGTAATTATATATATATATATATTATATATTTATAATATGTGTTATATGTTTTATAACATTAATAACTTTAGGTTGATGAATACAAAAATAAAATAGAAAAAAATTTAAATTTTATTAATTATATGAAAACAATAAATAAATAAAATTTTAAATTTTCTCCAACAAGTTAGAATAAGATATAAGTCTTCTGAAGGCAGTGGAGAGTGCTTCATTTATGTATTGAACGAAAGAATTCTTCTCCTTCTCACTTTCGTCTCTGTTCTTGGAGATTAATAATGATTTATTTATTTATTTTTGAGGTTGAGTGATATGCTGCTCATGGAACAGCGGCAGTAAATTAGATTCCCCTTTCTCGAGTCGTTTTGCAGGCTGGTACCTAAGCTTGTGAGATGCGACGTCAGGTTAGGTCTCGAGTTCACGGGTTTTAGAAAGAGATTGCTGCGACACAAAAGAGTTAGATACTGACATGGTGATGTTGGCCAATCCCAAACTTTTCTGTCTTTATCACAACTTGCCAAAGCAACACCTCTCCTTTGATTTCACTTTGGGAAACTTTATCTGTATCCGCATCCGCTTTTCTATCCTTTGACACTAATTACATGAATTTTCCTTGTCATATACATAATCAATGATGTCATATTTTCATTCCGATGAACATTTTTTACATCACTCAATCAATACATTTATCTGTTGTTTGCATGTAGATAACATAACTGAAATTCAATAATTATCAAGCCTTTTTTTTTTTTTTGAAATGATCAAGCCTTAGTTTAGTTAAAGTTATGAATTGAAATATCCACATATTTTTGGATATTTCCTAAAAATATAGAATTTTAGAAGGTGTGAAAATTTAAAATTATTAATATATTTTTTTTCAACGTTATTTCATTAAATATATTGAAATATCATGACATATTTACCATATGTATTACTAAATGTTTATTTTCTATAGATTTATTAATAAACTAATGGAATACCGAGAAATTTTTTAACAAATTTTGAAAAAGTCTAATTTTTTTAAAACAATTCGCATGACTCATTAATTTTTCTTCTATTTAATTTTCCTTCTTTGATGAAATGTTTTTAATATATTTTTCATAAACATAATACAATTATAAAGTAAAAAAGATTTAATAAAATTTAAAATAATAAATTAGTCATTCAAGATAATTAACTCATTTAGAAATTTATAAAAATAATTAGTTCTCAAATTTCAGTTAAAATAATTCTATTTTAATTTGTCAAATAAGTTATTCTTTATTATTTACTTTATTTATTGATAATGAAACAATAAAAGAAACATAAATGTATAAAAGTTTTTAAAATTATATATATCTAAAATATTATAAATTTCTTAAATTTTTTATATTTTCATCAATATATATATATATTGAATCTTGATTCAAATTGAAATCATTTTTAAGTTCAAGTTTTAGTCTAAAGTCTATGGCTAGTCAAAAAATAATTGATTATGTCTATGGCTATGCTCGTACATATAGGATCAAGAAAATCTCGATATGAGTATATGTTCATATTGAGAGATATTTTTAAACTATGGTTGTCAAGCAGTAGTATCTACACACAATAATTAATACTTGGAAATCCAATTATATAATGCTTCTGTTTTTTCCCAAATCACACAGTAATATGTTGTTTCCATAACTCATCCTTTGCAACTCATGTGATACTGAAAAAAGACAATCTTACAAAATAAATTAATATCTTAATTACCTCTCTACAAATAAATCCAGATCACCCCAATCCTATATACTACGTATATGGTTTGTCCATATACGTATATATATGCAGCTAGCAATTGATGTATAAAATCAAGTATTATATATACCTTTAAAACAATGTCTGTTAATCAATACCTAAAGAATCATAAGGAGGACAACAAACTGTCCAAGAAATCACCCCCCAGGTCCTGAAATTCGACCACATCGAAGTCAAAGGTCTCTTCCACACTAGCCATTCTCTTCAAAGCAGGCTCTTCAACCTTCTCGTCCCATTCTCTGGACACCCTTTTTCTATGGCTTGGAACATTGTTACTATTGTCATCATAGCTGCCTTCAAGAAACGTGCAAGAATTGTCTTTCCCTTTACAATTTCTTGATGATAGATTGAAATCATTGCCCGTAGCCTTAATGACAGTGTCAAGTGGGAAGTTGAGATATGCCTTAGGACCTCTAATTCTCAAAGCTGCTTTATCATAAGCTAAAGCAGCTTCTTCAGCTGTATCAAAAGTCCCAAGCCAAACTCTAGCTCCTTTCTTGGACGAGTCTCTTTATCTCTGCTGCACACTTACCCCAACTCCGCCTGCTCACTCCCCTGTAGTGCCTACTACCCATTTTGTCTCCACTCACAGCATTATTCAGCTTCGTGCATTCACTCTCTGCTGAATTATTATTGGGTGCAATAAGTGCTTCTGTATTGTTGTTTTTGGGGACCACATCTATTCCCGAAAGAAGCTCCTCCCATGCTTCAGCTCCCATTGATATCCACCTGCCTAGATTGGGTAGCCTTTGAAGAACCTCCATTGATCCATCTCTATCAAGAGTAGGCATTTCTTCCCATGATTTTGACACCCCTCGTGTTTGTTTATCGCCTCCATTAATGAAACTTGCCCATACATCCTCTAGGAGATGATGATCGCTTTGGATGTTCATGTTGTTTTTCATAGCATGACACATAAATCTTGCTAAGGCGAAATTATGACTAGAGATATATAAAGGTTCATATATATGTGGGTGTAATCTGTTAACATCTAAACCATGCTTATCCTACTCCATCAATGAAAAATAATTAATTCCAGTTGGAAGCTTGTGTTTTAATCCAGTAAACCGGCTAAAGTTATACAAGATATTTGAAGTTGAACACTAAAAAAGAGGTGGATTTTTGTATTTGAAGGCTCAAATGGTTGACTTATGTATAGATGTTGCAATAATTTGGGGAGGTTAATTTATTTTAGATGTTGTGCACATTGCATATCATATTAGACAATCTTCTAGCAACTAATCATATGACCATCACCATTAGTTACATAAGAGACAGGGAAGAGAAGGAATTGAAAGCTGGCTAGAGAATCTGCTAATTGGGTTTTTGAATTGTATTGCTAGATTTTTGGCATGTCTTAGCATGTTCAATGAGATAGACATATCCAATTAATTAACAGGAAAATATTTGCAGTATATATATATATATATATATATATCAACGTTCTAATTTGGCTAACGTGGCGGGCTAATGTGGAGTGCTCATTTGTCTAACATGGCAGGCTAATGTGGAGTGCTGATGTGGCTCCCGTCGCTGAAGTGTGCTAGCAGAAGAAGAAAACCCATTTAAATGAGCAAAACGACAACGTTGTTTCACCTAATTCCAAATAAAAAAAAGGCATGCTTAAGGCATGCTTTTCTTCCCTATTTGTAACCTAATCACGTTGTTTTTTAGGCTAAACAAGAGAAAGAAGACCAAACTATCACAAATAAAAATCGAAAAGGGAGAATCATTGTCAAAAAGTAAGAATCATTATGGTCCCAAGGCTTTATTATCACGGGTAGAAGCTAGATATGATAAAAGAGGTAAATGGGAGTTGGGTATTCTTTAATTAATGGTATTTTGGGTTTGTTGCTTAATAAAAAATAATTTTACTGTTAGGGTTTCACATAAAGTGTAGAGATTTGGGTTTCTTGAAGAATCTATTAAATATGAGTTCAAATATGGATTTAAACTTGTTAATTAACTATAATTGTGATTATGCTAATAGTTGTTAACTTAATCAAGTGCAACATTAATATTGAAGTATGGCATGGAGGTGTATTTGTGAACGGTAAATAGAGGTGTATTGTGAAAAGTACTGCTGTGAAATACATTGGTGGCCGACTTTCTAATTTCCATAATAATTAAGCTTTAACATTGGTTGAAATTAAGAATCGAATGAAAGAGTCAGGGTATACTGAGATTATTAGTGTTGCATATGACCCTCTAAGAAGATACAAGCCAACTAGGGTGGAAGTAGGCTTAGTATATGTTGAAACTGAAGAGTAATGTAAGATCATGTTTGATGAGGGCGTATATTTTTGGCATTTGAAGATGTATATAGAGGGTATTCTGATTAACCCTAACATAAGTGAGAACATTAGAATTGAACCTGATGGGCTAGATAAGCAGTTTGATGTGGGTGATAATATGGAGATAGGAAATGTTAATAATGATAACATGGGTAGTGAAAGTGATGATAAAGAATATGTCTTTGAACTTGATAAAGACAACAATTTGTTGATAACCTTCATACTTATGATGATGAGTGTATAATTGTTAGGAAGAACCTTAAGGAATTTAAGAAAAATTTAGTTAATGGGAATGGTGTTGGACTTGATCATAGTGAATTGAGAGTTGGTGGCAATAGTAATGTTGCTAGGAATGAGAATGACAGTGATATTAGTGGTAATTCTAATTATTTAGCAAATGGGGATGAGGTGGAAACACTTGTCAGCAATGATGAGAATGAAATGGATATAAGGACTAAGAGAAGAAAAAGAAAGATTATCCAATTGTGATCATTCAAAGTTTGAATTTGCCTTTGGTATAAGGCTCAACAATGCTGATCAATTTAGGTCAGTTGTACCTAAATGGTTATAACCTGAGTTGGAGAAGAATATGTGAACAAAGAATGGAATCTAGATGCAAAACTACTCATCATTGTATGGGTCTAAGATGAAGACTGAGAGAACATTTATTGTAAGATCATATTCATCATCACATAATTGTCATAAAGTCTTAGAAAATAGGATGACAACTATAAAATGGCTTGCAAATGAGTATATCAAGAAGTTTAGGAAGAACCCTAAGTATATTGTCTCCCTTTTTATTAGTCATCTCATGAATACTTTTCAACTCAAGGTTCATCCAGTTACATGTTATAGGGCTAGAAACAAAGCCATAGAAAAGCTAACGTCTTCATTGGAATCACATTACGCTAGGTTGAGATCATATATGGCTGAATTAAAAAGAGTTGATAGAGAGGAAACATTTGATTTAGAAGTTGATATGGATGAGGATTCAGGAGCATGCATTTTTAAAGGATTGAGAAAGGGTTTCATTGAAGGGTGTTGACTTGTCATCTTATTAGATGGTGTTTTCTTTAAAACAATAGTTAGTGGAGCTATTTTAAGTGCAATTAGTAGAGATGGAAATAACCAAATGTTCCTCATCTCTTGGGGTTGTATTGGCTGAGAATGAGCAAACATGGAGATGATTTCTCATTAGACTGATGAAGGACCTAGGCATCATTGATGGTCTAAGATGGAACTTTATTAGTGATGAACAAAAGGTAAAATTACAATTAATAATTTGTTATATTATTGTATTTTTTATTGCTTGATAAACTCATTTGTATATTTGATTTATCTATTACTAGGGATTATTGAAATGCTTGAGAGAGATGGTATCTCTTCTAGAGAAGCAAAATTGTGTCTGCCACTTTTATGTAAACTGGAAGAAGGTACTAAATGGCAATGAATATAAGGATAAATTCTAGAAAGTGGTGTACTCCACTTATGAGGCAAATTTTATAGCAAATTTGGGTGATTTGAAATCAATTGATGAGGCTACAACTGAAGCTCTCATATCCAATGATCCAAGGGTATTCTACAAAGCACATATTGACTATGCCCAAGAATGACAATGTTGACAGCAAAATTACTGAGACATTTAATGAATGGATTTGTAGACATAGGAGTTTGTTGATAATAGGCATATTGGAAGAAATTAGATCAACTTTGACGAAGAGGATGAAGATAAAGATTTATTTAATGAAGGATAGTGCATATGTTCTTTGCACTAGGATAAAGAAGAAATTAGAAAGTTTAAAGTGGGATTTAAGGTACTGTATCCCCAAGCCTACAGTCAATGACAAGTTTCAGGTGAAAGTGGTGGATGAGCAATTTTGTGTTGATTTGATTAGAAGGAGTTGCAATTGTAGAGGTTGGCAGTTAACTGGGATTCCTTACATTCATGGCATTTCAAACGTCCACTACATGAAGCATGGTGTTACAGATTTTGTGGATGAGTATTACAAGAAATATTTATACCTTCTTACATATAAATGGGCACTTGTACCAATTAAAGGACCTTACATGTGGCAATCAATTAGTGACAATCCAGTGGTTTCACATCTATTAAAAAAGATGTTTGGGAGACCAAAAAAGAAAAGGAGAAAGTCAACTGATGAGAAATAGAGAAACAAAGTCAATAAAAAAAATCGTCACAAGTTAAGCAATCGTGGTGTAGAGATACAGTGTAAGCTATTATATGAATATGGCCATAACAGAAGAGGATGTCTAAAAAAGGACTACCCACTACCTCAGCCACCTTCTGAAGCTATAATAAGTCCAATTACACTATTTTTTATTAATCATTTAAAATTACATTAAATTATCCCATAATTGCAGTGGAAATGAAGACCCAAGAAAGTAAGAGCAACACCTCCCATTGATCCAACTTCTAATGTGCCATACTCCCAAATGCAGAACTCAAGTGCATCCACATCAAAACTTGTTGGTCATAAAGCAACTATTGCAAGAGAAAGATATCAAGCTAGAAAAGGATATGGACTATTTATATCAACTGAGACATGCAATATGTATTTGAGGTTTTTTTCTTTATTTTATGCTTGTACACCTTAATTAAAGTGTATGAATGATGAAATTTATTATGGATGAATGATTGTAGATACCAGGGCATAAAAATCTGCAATTTATTATTAGTGCAAATTCAGCTGCAAAAGTAGCAAGTAAAGGTGTTAGCAAAAGGCTTAGAGCCAAGGGAAATTTTACAAATCAAGGTAGCAAAGGCAATTGTGTAAGCCAAGGGACTACATTTGCAATAGCATCATAAACCTAAATGATGGCAACATTTTAAAAAGGCAAAGAGTCACTTCTTTACAACTTATCTCAAGGGAGTGCAACTACTATAACAAGTGTAACAACTGACATGATGACCATTGAAGGACAACATGTTTTATCAAAAACTAATCAAAAATACAAAAAGTTGCCTTAAAGAGTTGAAAATCATGTTGGCAATCTTTTTTTTTTTTTTTAATGTAATTAGTGTTTTGGCAACAATTGTTGTGACTTTTGTAGCTTGACCATATGGTTAGCTATTTTTTTTTATGTGTTTTGATACTATGGTAAGAGTAGTTGATAAACTCTCATGTTTTTATAGCTAAAACATAGCTAGTTTTGATATTATGGTAGTAGCTATTTAGCTATTCACTATCATTTTTACTTAGCTATTTTGGTAGTAGGCTTTGTTACGTAGGTATTTTGGTAGGTACGTTTCATTAAATGAAGTTAGCATTTTCACTAATGGTATTTGATATTTACTATCATTAACAATGTGATTAAATATCATTTAGTACTGTAGTTACAATATCATTTGCATTACTATCAAACCTTTTCAAGCTACTGTCAAATGTCATTTGCATTACTATCTAACCTCTTCAAGCTATTATCATTGACAATCTTCTCCATTACTATCATCCACATTTGGTAGTTACTATCATTCACAATCTTCTTCTACTGCCTCTCATTCACAATCTTCTTCTGTTGCTAACATCAACAAACAAAACCAAAAACACAAATATATTTGTCTTCTTCCATCCAACTGCTAATATAGATTTAAGCATAAAGCTTAATCATCAATATCATAAAATAAACATAAATACTAGTATGGATAGTGTACTACAAAAATTTTCAATCATTTTCATACATTCAAGGCTTAAAATTACATCAAAATGGAGACATACATCTCATTTTGACTACATCTACTACTACTAACTGCTACTAACTACTACTAACATCAATAAACAAAGCCTCACAATACATTTGTCTTCTTCCAAAGTCCCTGCTACTAACTACTACTAACATTCATACTATTACCAATCTCAATTTAAGCATATAGCTTAATCATCAATATCGCACAAATCACATAACAACCCACTTTGTAAAAGTCCCTGCTTCTCTTCAACCTTTTCATATTCTCTGTTGTTTTACTTATCTTCTTCTTCAATAAAGTTATTTTTTGGTTTCCACTACATTCTTCATTTGCAACTACATTTGTAATCACTTGTGTATTTATAGTAGATCTACCATCTCAAGACTGGCATTTAGTCTCCTTACCTCACATCTACAACAACAGAGTTTTTTCATTAACCCAATCTTCATACCATTAAATAGTCACATTGAGTAACATGTATATATAATACATATAAAAATAAATAGGTAAATGTCTATGCAATGCAAAAGAAGTTGACTCTGCAAATAAAGAACGACAATTCACATTACCCTCATTACCCCTTTAATAGCAATTAAACCCAAAACCCCCATCGGCAATTTGCATTACCCCTATTACCCCACTTCAGTAGCAATCAAACCTAAAACCCCAATCAGCAATTCTCCCTTCCCCCCAACGCATCTCCAAAACAAACAATTTATGTTTGAATTAGAGCACAAGTTCAGTAATCGAACTAGGTGTCCACAAGGATTGTTGCTTGGGTTTTCAAAATTTGCTTGCATTTTTAGTGAATTTATCTTCATATCAAGACCCCCTCGACTCTCACTTTCTTGTTCAATTAAAAACCCTCATGTCTCACTCTTAATTTCTCACTGGAATTGAGAATTGGGAACCTTAGATTGTAAAATTGGAAGAAAGATTGATTTAAACATGTTTTTTTAATAAGGTTAAACGATAGTGTTTTGCTGTTTAAATGGGTTTTCTTCTTCTGCTAGCATACTTAAGCGAATGGAGTCACATCAACATGTCATATCAGCATGACACACTCCATTTGAAGGTTAGATAAAATTAAAATATCACATAAAATTCATATACCAAATTATTACATTTTTAAATATAAGATAAATCTAAAAAATGAAATAAAGTTTATGGTAAATGTGTTCATTAGATCTAAATTAATAAACAACACTTAATTAATGTGTTGACTTGATCCTTGATAATATTTTAATTAAGTTGTTGCTGAATAGTGAAGCATAATGATTATATACTTCTGAACAAGTGGGTTTATTTTCCGTGGAATAAGTTTCTCATTACAAAGGCAGATTCAAAATCTTGGTTCCCACTGAAATTGCTGGTTTTAAAAGTCAAAAGTCATTTGAAAAAATTCTTCTCCTTGAAAGTTCAAATATCATGACTGGTGGATTTCTTTGCAGCATCAGCTAGCAAATTAAGCATCATGAATTGTGACATGCAGTAACTATATGACATATGGTACGTTTTCAACTAAAATAAAATGTCAACTATAAGTTTTTTAACCATCCAAAACCCAAATGAACACTTTTTGCTTACACCCAAAGTGCTCTTATGAGCAAGTAATGGTTTATATGCTAAATAAGCTTTGGTCTAATGATTTAGTTTGATCCTAACCAAAAAATAGTTATTCAAATTTAATTTAAAAAAATTTGAAATGGTTTAAAAATTTTTGAATCAAATTCCACTTGATCTTAACTCAATACACAGATTAATCTAAATTAATCTAACTCAAAAAAAAAATGGATAGATTTAAATTATTATTTAATTTTTTTTACAAATATCTTTATTTAAAATAAAATTATGAGTAACTCAAAATCCCCTTTACGTATTGATTCGATAATTTGAATCCAATTAATCTAATATGTTTACTATTTCTAATTATCTAATATAAGTAATTCAAAACTTAAAAAATATTCAACTTCGATAAGTAATTATAAAATATCGATAAAAATATAAAGTCTTGGTCAAATGTAAAAAACTTAATGAGGATATGGGAATAACCAAAAAATCCCAAGTTTTTTTACTATATTCTTGGATCATTGTTTTGGTTATATCTGGTTATTTTACCCCAAAATATTTTAGAGGCTCATACCATATTAAGAATAATCGTTGTTGGAGTCATTTTTCTTGTGGCATAAGCATTGCGACTTTGATTAAGGAAGAGATAAATTAATAAATAGTTAAGCAAATAAAATAGCGTCACACGCTTGGGCAAAGGAATTCAAACCCAAGAGTCATTTTTCTTGTGGCATAAGCATTGCGACTTTGATTAAGGAAGAGATAAATTAATAAATAGTTAAGCAAATAAAATAGTGTCACACGCTTGGGCACAGGAATTCAAACCCAAAAGTGGAGGTTTTCTGTACTTGAAATGGAAGCAAGAGAGAAATTATGCCAACGCGGCGATCTTGATTCAATGCATTGGAGAGAAAGGAAACTTAAGTTATTGATACAAGAAAGTACAAGTTATAAGGTGCATTTGATTACCCATATAAAGAATGTTTTTTGGGATTATTAATTGAAACGTAGAATTTAAAAATCTATTTTCTCATTTTTTTTTCTCCAAATTATATGTAAATGAGCTCATTTATATGCTCCTGCTGCTTGGACAGGTTTTGCTAGCAGATATGACTTGGACGCCCGTGAGGAGCAGGGAAGGGGTACCATATTAGGCTATTTTAATATAGTATATGATTAATTTAGCTACCTTTATCCTTGGGCACTTTCTTTTGTTTTTTTTTAAAAAAAAAAGAAATTGTTTTAACTTGAAGTGCTCTGAGCCCAACTTGTTATATAGCTCATAAATCATAATGAGGATCATAATGAGGATTGGTTATCTGACCGATAAGGCGTCAAATGAAACCAGTTAGGAATTTCCTTTTTTTTTTGAATAGAGGAATTTGAAGATAATAAATACAGAGAACTTTCAAAAAGCAAATGATAAAATTTCGCTCAAGGACTGATCAGTCGACAAGGTGATCATTCTTCACCTTATTCATGAAAGCTTAAAATTTATTCGACTTGTGCTTTAAAGGGAATACTTTCCTACTTTCCGAATTTTCTACATCTTGTTACAATTTGTTTCAAATTTTTATTTGATCTACGATTCTTAATTTATAGATATTTATTGTTTTCTCTACAAAAAGAAATTAATTGTTGAAATCTATCAATTTTATCCAATAATTTTAGTAAATCATTTTTATATAGAGAGTTTTATAAATGTTAGATAAGTTCATATGAGAGTGGATTAGAGAGAGTTAATAAATATAATATAAATGAAGTTAATGAGTTAATCTCGTTTGTAAATTTTTTTAGGTTGTAAATATAGGTTAAAAATTCACATTTGTTAACTTTTAAATATCTATTTTTCTTAATCTCTAAATTAGGAATTAAAATGGAATTGAAAGATTTTAAGTAATTACATTTCATTTCATATCTTTCTATTTTATTTTATTTGATCTCTTTTCACTCTAATGCAATACTTTAGATTATAGATTATAACTATTATCTATTATTCTTGCTTTAATATCTATTTAATTTATAGAATATTTAAATGTGTGATTTTTGTATTTTTTGTAAGGTTAGATATTTGTGTATTAACAAGGAGTGCGCATGGGATTCAGAGATTTCTAAATTGAATTGAATAATTGAATTAAGCAGAATTGGAATCGAAAATTCCCGATGTGTTTAGTAAATACTTGAACTGAATCGAACTGATTTTTTTTAAATGGGATTATCCAAATCCAAAACCGAACCGAATTGTTTTGTAACCATTCCATACCGTAAATACTGAACCAAACCGTAGTTTTATATATAAATATATATATATATATATAAATATATATATATATATATTTTTATAAATAATATCACACTCTAATTGTATATAATATTTA
>CATIWR010144141.1:0-30743 GCA_949677035.1 Omphalea diandra
ATATATATATATATATATTGTTTTTCTATGGATAAAATAAGACCTTTTTTTGGTTTGGGAATGATTTCCTTATTTACCCATTTATTTGTACGAGCAATCTCCTTGCTTATCCTTTGTTTTATTATCTTACTAACGGAAAATGTAAAACAAACACATTAATATACGTGGTTCACCCTTTTTTAATTGGGCTACATCCAAGTGTATTTTATTATATGTCAAGAATCATTACATCGTGTCATCAAGCATCCTAGTTGTTGTATTATTTAAACATGTTAGTATTCCAGGTTTGGGGTAAAGTTATGCCATCTAAAGTGACAACTTATAAGCTATTGCTTTAATTACCCAACTAACCTTATATGTTTCTTCCTAATTTACTACAAGTTTGTGAATTCTGACATCCCCTCTGACAACATCAGCTCATCTTAGGACTAAATATACTTCTGTAAAAGTCTTCTTTTTAACTCATACATTACGATTATGGTATATCTTTTACGTATAAATAACTATTTGTATGACTACCTGCTTACATCTACTTTGCAAAAAGTTGAGGTTAAGTTCTTTTCGCTCACTATTGACTTCCTCGTCATACTGTAGCAACTAGCGTGATGTTTTGCCAATTTCTACTAGGATTACTACCTCCATTCCATAGACTAATGAGAATGAAGTTATTTGTGTTACTATCCTAGGCATGATGTGAGATGCCTAGAGAACATTGTATAGTTTGTCCACACATCTTCCCTTTTCTTCATTCAATCTTTTCTTTAGTCTATTCAGGAGTTATATTTACATTCTTTACTTGTCCATTTGTTTGGGGGTGCACCAATGATGTAAATCTATAAGTAATATTAAATTTATAACAGAAATCCCTATAATTCTCACAATCAAATTATTTCTCATTATCCATAATAATGGTGTAGGTATCACCAAACCTGCATATGATGTTTTGCCATATGAAGCTTAATACTCTTCACATGATAATAGTCGCAATAAATTCGTCCTCTAACCATTTTCAGAAATAATCAATTGTGACAATAAGATAATGTCAATGTGTTGTCACTTGTGGGAAAGGCCCTAAAAGGTCAATCCCCCATTTATCAAAGGGCCAAGCTGATCCAATTGGATTTTGTAAAGCTTTTAGAACATGAATGAGTCAAACGTGTAACTAGCGTTAATGGCATGTTGAGACAAGCTTTTTTGCATCATCTTGCATTATAAGCTTATAGTACCCTATTAAACATGCCTTTTTCATCATTGTATTTAATGCCTTATATGCTTCATAGATTTTCTCATGTATTTCTTGAAGTATATATTTTGTCTCTTGGCCACTGACACATTTTTGCTAAGGGTGGGAGGGCAATCTTTAGTATAACACACCATTATCCATGGCATACAATACATTCCAACCAATGTTCTTGTCATGCCTAGCTCATCTGATAGTGTTCCAGTTGTTAGGTATTAAAGAATTAGTGTGGTCTAACAAATGAATTGTCAATTGGAAATGCGTTTGGAACCATCATAACTAACTAAGTTTGAGTTTGATAAATTACATCTATCATTTCTTTGAAATTTGCAACTGTCATTTTAGTGAGACTATCTGTTTCCTCATTCTTTATACATGGTATTTGTACGCCATTATCCATAAACTATTGAAGCTTATACTTAACCTTCTATGGATGTTTTGATACTTTTAATCCTTTATAGTGAATTTTCCCTTCACTTGTTGTACCATAAGTTGATTATCATTATAAATGATTACCTTCTAAGGCCTAATGACATTCAAGAGTTCTCAAGAAGAGCTTCATACTCTACATTATTAGTGGTAGGAAAATCAAATCTTATGGCAAGTCAAAATCTGATTTGCATTGGACCAGCTATTACAACTCCTACTTCTACTTTAGAGGAACACATGACTCCATCAACATGCATAAACCAACTACTCTTAAAACCCTCATTATGAAATTGTTCCTTCGTCTATTTGACTAAAAAATCTACCAAAGCTTGTGCCTTCATTATCGGTCATAGGGTGTCTCTAATGTCAAATTCATTAAGGTAAACAAACTAATCTATAATTTTGGCCACTAAAAATTTTTTTAGATTAGGAAGTCTATTCGTATGGTAATAGTATGTGCCTCAAAATATGGATGCAATCTCGTTGTTATAGTTACTATGGTAAGGGCAAGCTTTTCTATCCGTAGGTATCATAACTCTGCTCTATGCAAGACCTTGCTGATGCAGAACATAATGAATTATTTGCCTTCTCTTCGTATATTAAAATAGTGGCTCTTGCTTTATCCGTAGCCGTGATGTATAAATACAAGTCCTTCATTGGGTTTAGGCAACTTTATGGCAAAGGTGAAAAGAGGAATATGTTGATGTGTTCAAATGATTTCTGGCAATCTTCCATCTATTCGTGTATCCTACCTCCTTTGATCACCTTTAAAATGTGAAATAGTGTTTTATCAAGCAAAAGACAAACCTTCCTAATGCATTAAGTTTTCCATTTAATTTTTGTACATCATTTATAGCTTTTGGTATTCACATGTTCATTATTGCCTTTATTTTATTAGGATTAGTTTCTATCGCTTTCTATTGATTATATAGCTAAGGAGCTTACTTGTGGTGACACAAAATACACATTTGTCCAAATTGAGCTTTATATCATATTCTCTAGATAAAGAGATTATTTGTGCCATAATCAACACACATTCGACACTTGTCATTAGGTTTTTTAACCAACACTACTTTCGACAACCATTTTGAGTATTGGACCTCTCTAATTGCTCCTATCTTGAGTAAATTTTATATTTTTTTTATCATTCTACTTACTTATTTGGGGCATGATTATGCTTCTTCTATCTAACTAGATGAACATATGTATAAATATTTAAAGAATGAGTTATTATGGAAAGGTTAATAGTTGTAATGCCTACTGGTTTCCATGTAAATACATCTAGGTATTCTTGAAGCACAGAGTTTAAACCTTTTTAAGTAAAAGTTGCCATATCGGCCCCTATTTGCAACTTCTTCCCTTCTACCATTGTATTTTTTATTTGTCTCGCTGGTTTAACTTGTTCATGTCCTAAAACATCAAAAGGTGTTGGTGCATCCACCACTGCTAATAACCCTATTTGATTCATTAGGGTATACATTGAGACCCAAGAGCAAACTTCTTATGCCAACTATCGATCCCCCAAATGATGGACACTCCTTCTTTCAGTAGGATCTTCATACAAATGTAGCATATAATGATCACAACACCTATATTGTATAATAATAGTCATCTTAGGATAACATTATAGAAAATGCCAATATCAACTACCATAAACATTACTTCAACCTTTGCTACCAAACCTTCATTACGTAACTACAATTTTAGAATGGCAGGTCCTTCCACAGGAATGTGTCTTCCTCCTAAATTAATCAATGGAGTATGGATAGGTTTCATCTTTTTATGCCTCTTAACATTCTTTTAACCAAAAAATTACACACTAATCCTTTTACCATAAGAGCATTCATATAGGGCTTTACAACCCTTACCCCAACCACAAGCCAATTATTACATTTTGAAGTTTTACTATCAAGGGCCAGTACATTGCCTGTTGATATTTTTGCCTTTTAGTCACGCTAGCAATCATAATAGACCCTCTTACTATAACATGCACAATGCATGTTGCTTTCTCTTATTTATTACTTTGTGCCCCCTCCCCTCCCCTCCCCCCCTCCTTTTTTCAATCCTAATCATTATGTTTCTTGATAAATTTGTTCAATCCCTTATTCAGACCAAATGTTCTATTTCTTCCTTTAGGTGTTGACATTCTTCTGTGTTATGACCTAAATCTCAATGGAACTCATAATATTTGCTTTTATCCCTTACACTATTTGATTGTTCACTCATCCAATGTGGCCATGTGATCCACTCGCCCTTTTATCTGATCTATAGTTATACCTTCCATCGAGCAGCCCTCAAGCGAGTAAACTGATGTTAATCATCATATCTTTTTTGCATTCATTTTAGGTAAGGTCTGGATTGCTCACTCTTTGCTTTATGTAGTGTCTATCTAGGCGAGTTCTAACTAGCCTTGTATCTTCCATTCCTCATTCAATGTCATGTACATCTCTACTAAGTTAATCAATTCTCCGTATATGTTAGGCTTATTTAAGTGTAGAGATTCAAACATCTTGTCAGACTGACAATTGCTCTTTATTGCATCAATAATAATTTCTAGATTTAGGTTGTCAATTTAGATCACTGCTTCATTGAATCACTCCATAAATTCTCTAAGAGTTTCATCCTCCTTGCATTGAATTTTTTGCAAGTCAGTGGAAGTTTTCTTTACTCAAATGCAAGTAACAAACCTAGCTCAAAATTGATGCCAATTGCTAAAAATTGGTAATAAATGCCTTCGATAAACTCTTACACCACTCTCACACAATACTATGTAGTGTTGTTGGAAAAACCTTACAAAGCACAACATCTGAATGTGTTAGTAAGTGTATAGTCTCTTGAAACCCAAAAGGCAAAAAGATGTGTTTTGGGATCAAACTAGCCCTAATATGACTCTAGTGAGGGTGTCGTCCATTTTAGAGACATGGACTAGTTGATAATTTTAAGACTTAAAGGACTTTTATAGATGACATTAAAGTTGGTGCAACCCAACCCCTTGTTATGCATTCAGTGGACTAGGTCACTAACATACTTGTACTACTTGTCCCTAGTCACAAGGGCTTAGTCTCCTATTGGTGCAACGTTAGGAGCCACCTATATGACCGACATAGTCTTCTTGCTCACCTGATACTGGCCTTATGTTTTTATTTGGTCAAACAATGTGATGTTACCTCTATTTCTCGTCTCTTGATCCTTTTGTCCCTACCATATAGTCAAATAAGAAATCACAGTATGAAATTCACTTAATGTCGTGGTCTTCAATTCATTTAACGTTATAGTGATATAAGATGGGATTTAAGTGGGCTCTTTACTTGGCTACGAGCTTATGCCCTTTACCACATTAATGTAGGCCTTATAGTGTGCCACTGGCTTTGCAAGCTTAAAACCATTAGGGATAAAAATAAGATTGGTCAATGGTAGGTTGTCCTGCAATTGCCATTCCCAGTTGAAGTTGTGTTCATATTAGGTAAACCCAATCTCTAAGTCAAGGGATCCAAGGCAAGGTTGTTGAAAATGAAGTTTGGTTACGAAGGCAATGATTGATATGAAGTCCACACTAACCACACCAAAATGATAACTGTTAGTAGAAATGTGAGATTAGGATGAGATTACTAGCTTTGTGACTATTCTAATGTCCAAAAGAGAGTTATCCCTTTTAGAGACTTGGTTCATGGTTATATAAGAATCTTTGTAAATGACGTATTTAATATTTACATAATGCCACAATTTAGATCATAAATATTTGATAAATGGTTACATTCTCTTGATCTCAAGTAATAATTTATTTGAATATGGCTATTGGTGTTCAACTGAATTTGTACATTTACCTTGATAGTCTCAGTCGTGGTTATCAAGATGATGAGTCTATTCTTCATATTCTTTTAGACTGCTAATTCTCAAAATATGTTTGGTTCACTTCAAAAATGGGTTTTATTAAAGGGATGTTTTTTTGGTTAACAAGTGACTTAGTCTTGTGTTTGCTAAATATTCTTTGATTAATTATGGTCTAGTAGCTATGATTTGTTGGAATTTGTGAATCTTGTGTTTGCTAAATATTCTTTGACTAATTATGGTCTAGTAGCTATGACTTGTTGGAATTTGTGAAAGCATCATAATGAAGTTACTTGGAAAGAAAGCTTTCAATCTGTGAATAGTATGCTTAATTTAGGGAATTCTTTTTTAGATCAATGGTTGTAAGCTTAATGCTCTCTAGATGTTGTCTCTACTGATAAACAACCTCATCAAGCCTCTAGTGTTCGTTGGATCACGCCTAATTGAGGTTGGTATAAGGCAAACGTTGAAGCAACACTTATAACATCCTTATCCTCATTCATTAACATCCTCACATGAACATATTCATTGCATAAATGATTTATAATTCCACATGAACATATGAATTGGATAAATGATCATTGAGATACGTGAATTTGATAAGTGTGATGATGACACTTGCACCATTGCATTTAGGGCACTTAAACATAGATGTGATGTTTGCGTAATTCCATAGCTAATTATCATATATTATGTGCATATTATAATATCATAAATAATGGTTTTTTGGAGCTTATTTAAAAATATAAGGAGAATATAGGGATTAGTAGATGGATGAAGGTGATGAAGGAGTGAAGAAGAAGGACTAAAAGATAAAAATTAAACTTCCAATCAATGGTAGTAAGCGACTATATTTTTATCTTATTAGAGTAGGTATATAAATTGAATTTCTCTTCCTTTAGGAGCATATTAGAGAGGAAAAATGTGAAACCAAAGAAAGAGAGCCAAGAAAGAAAGAGGAGAAGAAGAAGAAGAAGAAGAAGAAGAAGAAGAAGAATAAAAGGAAGATAAGTAAGCCAGCTAGAAAAACCCCTAAACTTTTCTAGTTTTGGCAAAAGAGATAAGTGATTTAATCTTCTTTCCATATGAAATTCCTCCCCAATAACATGTTAAACATGTATAATTAGTAAGAATTATGGAGTAATTTTATATATGGAAGTTGAAGTTTAAGAGAAATAAGAGTTGATTGTATTGATTTTATTGTTAGAGCAAATTATTACACCCAATAATTTATGACTCTAGAAAAGGAATTAAGGAAAGTACAAAACATGAAATTTTAGTTTTATATCTTATCTAAATTCATGGAAAATAGTTTTAATTAATATTTTGTGTGTGAAGAGATATGGCCCCTTGACTAGAACTAGTTCATAACATGCTCAAAACTCCTCAGTCTAGCCTTGTTAATATATTTTGATGATTTTATGTGCTAATTTAGACAAAGTAAAAAAAATATAAAATTTATAGGTTTATATCCTCTATAAATTCCTAAAAAAATAGTTTTGCTTAATTTCTTATATGGAAAGAGATATTTCTCTTTTATTATGACTAACCTTGAACCTGATGAAACCTACTCAGCCTATTGATTTGGTTTACCCAGAATTTGATAGCCATAGGATGGAAATTAGGTGATGTGAAAAACATGAAAGTTGTAGATTTATTTCTTATCTAGATTTCTATAAAATATTTTTGCCAAATAAATTACGAGTGAGGAGATATTACTCCATCATGACTTATTTTCAACATGTTGGAACCTGCTCATCTTGAGATTGATTATTTATTTTGATGATATTGTAGACAAAACTAGACAAGTATAAAATATTAAAAATGCTCCTTTGTGTTTTGTAACTACTGGTAAAT
The DNA here is from genome assembly GCA_949677035.1 of Omphalea diandra. Lineage (NCBI taxonomy): Eukaryota > Viridiplantae > Streptophyta > Magnoliopsida > Malpighiales > Euphorbiaceae > Omphalea > Omphalea diandra. Next base: position 7,355 of record CATIWR010144141.1, read on the forward strand.
CAAGTTTACAATTAGATTTGTACAATTTGAGATATGACTAAGAATGTGAGACCTGATCAAACTGTTATCACATTAAAATGGAGCAGAATTCAAAAATTCAACATATTTTCTATAGGTCTTATATTGACTTGAATTTTGATTATATTGTATAATTATGTGTCTAATTTATGTACAAAAAAAATAAAGTCATTTGGATAATATAGTGACAGTATAGCAAGGTCAGACTACCATATAGGAATAAGAAGCATAAATACTAAGTTCATTTGCATGGAACATGACCATAGTTGCATACCAAGCATTAAAACTCATTTTGATATATTTATAATCATTTATGTATCAAATTTAGGATCTTAACACATTGAGGAAGCCTAAGAGAGTTTTAAACCTGCCATAAATATTAGTTGCATCAAAAGTGAGTAAAAGCCATGATTGGATTCTAATGTGTATATGTGATGATTTTAAGATATAATTGTATTCTATTATGTGTATATGTGATTGAATTGTGAAATTTCACATGTGACTACAAGTTAAATGAGAATTATATGATTTTAATGATTACTTATTATACCATTGTGAATGAACACTTACATGTGAAACTTAAAAGATATGGTGACCAACTTGTCAAACATTTATAAATCACTTAGCAAAAGGACCAATATGTCCTATTATGACACATGTTATTAATCCAATGAATCACATGTTATATGTTAGTCAGCAAAATCAAATGTCACTTGAATCGCATGAATTCTCAAGAGCACTGTTTGCCTTTCAAGGTCATGGCAAAATCAATCAATCTATTGCATTTACACTTGCATAGTCAATTCTTGTACTTGTAATGTATCACGATGATATTTGATTATTGGTTGTGTTATTAGAATCTGATTATTATTTTTATTCATCGAGTCGCGACTGACCAAATCACAATTTATTTTAGACAGTGAATCATAACTTGTGGGCTATTTAGAGTATAAAGTTTTGCATATAGACACAAAGAACACAAGTTATTAGCTGAATTCCAACTATCTCTCTCCTTGTCTCATGTATATATACCTAAATCGACATCAGTTTGTGATCACCAATATTAAATGGATTGTACTCAACATATACATGCATCGAATAAGAAAATTGACATGTTTTTTTGTTTATTTATGAATAATAAATTAACCTTTATATATTTGAATACCTAGACATAAATCCCTAACTTAATAAATGAAAATGGGTGTTACAACACTCTTTATTGATTTTAATAAAATTGGCATGGGCAATGTTGTAAGGAATAATCAAGGTCATTTTTGTGTTGCTGTATCAAAACCAAGTTATGGCTTGGTGGACCTAACTGTTACAGAAGTTTTAGTTGTTCTAGACACTTTGCAATGGATTCAATGATTGTAGATTTCAAATGTTATTGTTAAGTTTGATTCACAACTACTTGTTCAAGCCATCCATAGTGTTACTAGTGATGTAATTGTTTTTAGCATTGACAAACCATATAGGAGTAGGACGAACGAGCCATACTTGGTGATGATGTCGCTCAAGGGCAAGCTGATAACCGCATAAGAGTCGAACGAGAAAATCAAAGAGATGTCACAGTGGAAGAAGTTAGCGAAAGAACTTAACTACCGACCGAGCCATAATGGCTAGTTCCAAAACAATTGAGCTGTCAATGGTTATTTTATCATAAAGCGTTGTAACAACAGATCTTAGCATTAATAGCAAAGATAATTAGGATCATGATGTTATAAGATGTACAAATAGGACAATTATATTAGAACTCAATATAAAAGGCCTGGAAAATGCCGTAGAGTGACTAGAACAACCACAATCATTATCTCATTCTCACTTAAAGAATTTGCTATTTGTGATCATGGTTCCTTAGTGAAAGCAAGCTCACCTAGGAAATTCATTATCAGGCATGATTGTTGAAGATTGCTGGCTATTAATGCAATCTATTAGCAATGTAATTTTTGTTTTTGTTAAATGACCTGCAGATTAAGTGGCTCACTTGTTCACAATAGTCTCTATTTCTGTGTCAGGTGCTATCTATTGGATGATCATCCCATCAGTTTTATTATTGTAGTTTTAGATGCTGATATTGTTCAAAAATAAGTTTTGATTTTTATCGTCAAAAAGAATTATTTTATACAATTTATACGCATTCGCGCATACATGTGTACAAAATTTTATTTGCATAACTTATTTAAATTTAATTTGATTGAACATCAAATTCGATTAGAAATGTAAATATAAAATTTAATAAAATTAAATATTTAATTATGAGATAAAAATTTGAATTATTTGATTCTTATAGAAGTTGTAGCAATTAGTGATTGAAAATAATTATTAAAAAAGACCTTCATTAATAAAAAGAATAAAAAATGATGAAATAAAAATTCACAGCAAATCTCTAATAGATTGTTGAGACTTAAAAATTAAGAAGTGGAAAAGAAAATTATTAAATATAATTAATAATTTTTATTTGTAAAATATTTTGTATAAGAAAATCTAAAATTATTGTTATTTAAGGTATTAGTGATATATTAAAATTGAAAAAAAATATTTATCTATACATAATAATAAAAGTAGAAATAGAATGTGAATTTTAAATTAATAAATATATATATATATATATATATATATATATATATATATATATATATATATTTAAGATACATATTAACAAGAAAGACTTTAAATGGATTGATTAAAAAATAATAATTAAATTTCAATGGTTGAGAAAAATATGATTAAATATCAAGAAAGTAAAAAAAATTATCAATATATATATAATTAATTTTGATTTTAAAAATTATTTATCATGAGTATTTGTCATTTATCAAATTAGTCTTAAAAATTATCTATCATGAACATTTACCATTTATCAAACTAATATTTTAATAAATAAGTGATTAATAAATACTATTGTTTTATTAAATTAATTAATTAAAAATTATAAAATAGTTAACTAAATAGAAAAAATATATGAGAGAAAGAAAATGCGTATAAATAGAAGAAATTATATAAGAGAAAGAAAATGCATATAATGAAACAAAAATATTTTAAAGAAGTAAAAAAGTAATTGTTCATCTAAACAGAATAATAAAATCTTAAAATAAGTTAATATTAATTTAAAAATTATTTATTTTAATTTCATATACAAAATAAAAAATAGAGATGAAATTTTCTTAATTATTTTGTAAAACTTTTTATTGTAATTCACATAACATGCGAGTTAGCTCCTGGTATATAACTAATAGTTAAAGTAAAGAGAGAGTTTTTTTTTATTTTTTATTTCACACATCATTGCATTTGTTAAAGATTACTATTGTATTTCTTAATCTAAAAATTTTATTTTTATTATATATTAAAGACAATTAAGATCAAAGTAATCATAAAATATTTAATTATTTAAATTCATTATTAGATTAATTATGACATATAGAATCTTCAACATTAATTAATATTAAAATTTGAATAATTTTTAACTTTAATAAATAATATAAAATATTTGTTTCATATATGAGGTAAAAATTTGGAATCACTTATTTTAAAAATATTTTAAAATATTTCAAAAAAAAATTTTAGTTACATAAAATCAATGTTAATAATTTCTTACAAATATAAGAATTGAACAAATGCATGAATCGGTGATTCAATTTTAATTTTATAAGTTTTAAATATCTTTATTCTATGTAAGTTAATATAAATTTCTGTATTTTTCACCTAATATTTGTTTAAAAGTGTGTATATATATATATATATATATATATATATATAAACTTGATAAAAAAAAGTTTTATCTCAACTAAACAAGGTTTAAAGATATAATTTTAAATGTATCTTAAAAATATAATCTGGATAGAATATAAATTATAATTATTTAAAATATTTAAAAAGCCAAGATTATAATTATAACTCCTAACAATGTTAAAGAATTTCTAAATTTTTTCCTTTATTTTGATTTTATATAAAATATTTTATTATAAAAATATATTCAGTGCAAGCCACATGAATACGACTAGTTTACTACAAATGCTCCAAGCTATCACTTTCAAGCAAGTAATTTTCTAAAAATAACTTTTTTAAATTATCTTTTAAAAAGTCAAAATTTATAATATTTTATGTATTTTTTTCGAAAAATACATTACAATACATTTGTTTCACTTACTAATTGTTAGATAAATATATTCTAAAAATACTATTTTATATCAAATTTATTAAAATAAATAATTTTATCTATTAAATAAATCTATTTAAAAGTAATTGTAAAAAATAATTTAGAATGGAAAATGCTAAGAATAGATGCTAGTGACACACCTTCTCAATCCCAACCATTGTCGTGTCTGATATAAATTATTTTATCAATGGTTGATATTAAATAAAAGTGTCACTCTTATCTGTCCAAAAGAGTGTTCTTTAGAAATTATCTTCAACTTTCTTAAGTAAAATTCTATGGATGAAGGTTGCTCATCCCCCAATCTTCTTTGATTAAAAGAAATTGGTTGTCAAAGTGTGAAGGTGTCTGAGAATCCATGTCTTGTCTCTTTGATTGTTGAATCGGAATAAAAACAAACTATATCCCCAATCTCTAGCCGTCAATTCATGTTTTCCACCTCAGGATTTTTATCATAATGTCCATCAAAGCCTTGCCATTAAATAGTTTTTCACACCACAACTTCACAGTAATACAAAGACTCAATTGGTTCTCCTGATCCACATTATCAAGTGTATTTAGAATCAACAAATCCTCCTCCTCCATGTTAGGTGTTCGATTTCCATCCATAATTCTATATAAGAGAGTAGAAGTGTCCAATAGTCTAGAAAAGGTAACTGAAGAATCAAGAAGTCATTCCCTGCAAAATCACAAGCGAAGAGTGGTTAGGTCCTGCAAAAGAAAGGTTAGCACATAAAATTGAAGATAAAGGAAAATAGCCAATGAAAGATTGTGTAAAGAAAGCAAAGGTAAAAAGATGAAGAGGGAAAAATGATTAAGAACCCTGATCATATAGATCAAGAATAGATTCCTAGATTGAAAAAATCCTAGGAAAAACCTTAGCTCACGTAATGCGAGGAAACGGAGCCTTTCATAAGAGGGAACTGTTATTTCCAAATATGTATTTAGTAAAAATCCATACATGTCCTTACATCATTGTAAGAGTTTGTCCCCTACATTTCTTTAAATTACACTTGCTTTCTCATTATGATTTAGCATTTATCAACTTCATATCTCTTAGTCATTATTTACAACTCATATTATATCATAATTAGTCATTGTTGTATATTAAAATCATCACCATTTAGTCAAATTTAGCGTCTTCATGCTCATTACTTAGGGGAAGGAGCCCTTATTTATGAGAAATTCCTAGAAACCAAATTTCAAGCCATACATGGCCAAACAAGAAACTACAAATTTTCACTAATAATGAACTCATTGATTTGGGTTTTTCTTTCTCCTTAAAGTAAATGTTGAGTATCAACCATTTTATTAATAAAAAAAGGTTTGTTGTGTTGTATTTAATATTTATTTAGCAAAAAATTCTTGTTAAACGAGGAACCAAGTTTCAAGCATTAAATGACCAAACAAGAAATTGTAACTTTTCATTAATCGTGAACTCATTGATTTGGGTTGTTCGTTCTCTTTAAAGTAAATATTGGTATCAGCCATTGTTGTTAATAAAAAAGGTTTGTTATCTTGTGGTTAATATTTATTTAACAAAAATTCGTTTGAGTAGGGTAGAAGAGTTAATAAATATATAACGTCTTTTTGTATCGTACATATACATTGCCTTTTTTCTTGTAAGAGAGAGTTTATTACAAAGAGAATGAGACAATGATAAACATGTCTTACTTCTATTAGTTTGTCATTCTAAATGAATTTATAACATGGAGTAAATAATATATAATATCTCTTTTTTAACTCTATAAAAGAAAATTTAAGTGTTCTTATTTATACAAAATTTTATTTTTCTTAGAGAACTAATGCATTGGCCATAACCACAAAATAAATTAAAAATTAATAAAAAATGATAAAAAGAAAAGAAGGGGTAGTTATATCTGTTTTAATTTTATGAAAAATTTTATGATATAGTTTTTCAAATTCCTAAACAATTAAATGCAGTAACTTAAAAATGAAATGTAAATTCTATAGTCTAAACAGAAAAAGTTTTAATACAAAAAGATAAAAGAGATATTACATTCATAGTTTCATCTTAGTCTTAGTCTTCTCAGAAATGAGCACGAGAATTAAGGACACCAAGAAGTTTTATTGGAAATTATAAGTTAATAAACCAATGGAAACAATGCATAAATCAAATTGATAAAGAATTAGATAGAATATAGCAACCTCCATTTGAGAGACATTATCGCATTTACAACTATTGGCATAATAATAGGAGAATAAAATTAAAGATCACCATCACTACCACAAGAAAACACCAAAACCATTTATGGTTTGGGAAAATCCCAAGTGGCCAAACAAGAAATTACATTTTTTCACTAATCATGAACTCATTGCTTACAGTTGTTTCTTGTCCTTAAAGTAAATGTTGAGTATAAGTTATGGCTATTGATAAGAAAGGTTTGTTGGGTTGTGCTTAGCATTTTTTTAATAAAAAAAAATTCTTGTGTGGTAGGGCAAAAAAGTTAATAATTATACACTACCTTTTTGTACAGTACATTGACACTATATTTTTTCTTGTAAGAGAGAGTTTATTACAAAGAGAACGAGACAATGATAACATGACCACATAAAATTAATTTGATAAATTAATTGTTATTACAATTCATTTCACATCTTATTTTTATTAGTTTGTCATTCACATGAAGTAAACAACATATAAAATCTCTTTTTTATTTCTATAAGAGAAAATTTAACTCTTCTTCTTTATAGAAAAGTCTTAAAGAATCAATGTATTGGTCGTAACCATGAAATAAATGAAAAATTAATAAAAAATGATAAAAGAAAATTATGGGCAGCTCAAACATTTCTTTTTTTTAAAAAAAATTGATACAATTTTTCTGGTACCTAATTAATTAAATGTAATAACTTGAAAAGTATAGTATAATTTCTACATCCTAAATAAAAAAGAGCTCTAATACAAAAAGATGAAAGAAATATTTACAACTTCATCTAACTTAGTCTTGGTCTTGTCAGAAATGGGCATAAAAGTTAATAACACTAAGAAATTTGGATGAAAATTATAAGTTAAAAAACTTACGAAAACAATGCTTAAACTAGATTGACAAAGAATTAGATGAAGCATAACAGTCTTTATTCGAGAGAGATTATCATGTTTTGCAACTATAAGCACAATAATTAGAGCAATAAAATTGAAGATCATCATTACAACCACCTGAAAACACCAAAACCATTTATGATTTTAGAAAATGCTAAGTGGTTGAACAAGAAACTACAACTTTTTACTAATTATGAACTCATTTTCCTTAAAGTAAATGTTGAGTATCATGCATGGTTGTTGATAAGAAAGTTTTGCTATGTTGTGCTTAGTATTTGTTTAACAAATAGGGTAGATGAGTTAACAAATATACATTGTCTTCTTATACAGTACATATACATTTTTTTTTTCTCATAAGAAAGAGTTAATTGCAAAGAGAATGAAACAATGATAAACTTGGCCACATAAGATTAATTTTATTAATTTATTATTATTGCAATTCATTTCACATCTTATTTCTATGGGTTTATCATTCCAAATGGATTTATGACATGGAGAAAAAAATATATAATTTTTCTTTTTTAATTCTATAAGAGAAAAATTACTCTTTTTTTTTTAATGGAAATTATTTTTCTTAGAAATCAATGCAACTGTCATGACTATAAAAATAAATGAAAATTTAATAAAAAAGATACAAAGAAAAGGGGCAGCTAAAATATTTTTTTTATTTGATGACAAAATTTTCAATATAGTTTTTTAAGTCCATAATCAATTAAATGCAACAACTTATAAAATTGTGTAAATTTTATAGCCTAAATAAAAAGTAGTTGAATACAAAAAGATGAAAGGGATATTACCTTCACAACTTCATCTAAGTTACTCTTAATTTTGTCAAAAATGAGCACAAGAGTTAAAGACACTAAGAAATCTAGTTGAAAATTATAAGTTAAGAAACCAATGAGAACAATGCATAAATCAGATTAATAAAGAATTAGATAACAAATATTAGCATAATAATGAGAACTAAAACTAAAGATCACCACTACTACTACATGAAATACCAAAACCATTTATTGTTTTGGAAAATCTCAAGTGGCCAAACAAGAAATCATAATTTTTCACTAATAATGAACTCATTGTTTTGAGTTGTTCTTTCTCCTTAAAATAAATGTTGAGTATTAACCATGCTTGTTGATAAGAAAGGTTTGTTGTTTTATGTTTGGTATTTATTTAACAAAAAAATTTTTGTGTGGTAAGGCAAAAAAGTTAACAAATTTACACCATCTTTTTGTACGATACATATATGCTATCTTTCTTCTTGTAAAAGAGAGTGCATTGATTGCAATGAGAATCAGATAAAGTTAAACATAGTCACATAAGATTAATTTTATCAATTTATTTTTATTGCAATTCATTCCATGTCCTATTTCTATAGGTTTGCCATTTCAAATAGATGTATAACATAGATTAAATTGATAAAATTTTTATGTAAAAGAAATTTTAACTTTTCCTTTTCATATAAAAAATTAATTTTCTTATAGAACCAATGTATTGACAATGACCACGAAATAAATCAAAATTGAAAATTTAACTCTTCTTCTTCATAAAAAAAAGTTATTTTTCTTACATAAGTAATGTATTGTCCATGACTATGAAATAAATAAAAATTTAATAAAAGATGATAAAAAAAAATAAAAGAAGGGACACTTGGAACATTTTTTATTGTATGAAAAAATTTATGATATATTTTTTAATATTCTAATCAATTAAATGCAATAACTTAAAAAATAGTGTAAATTCTATAGCCTAAATAGAAAGAGCTCTAATAAAAAATGATGAAATGGACATTACCTTCACAACTCCATCTAACTTTAATCTTGGTCTTGTAGGAAATGAGCATGAAAGTTAAGGTCACCAAAAAATCTAGTTGGAAATTATAAGTTAAAAAACCAACGAAAACAATGCATAAACCATATTGACGAAAAGTTAAACAAATTATAATAGCGCCCATTGAGAGAGATTAATATGTTTTGCAGTTATTAGCATTGTAATAGTTGCACTAAAATTGAAGATCACCATCACTACCACCTGAAAATACCATAATCATTTGCGGTTTTAGAAAATCTTAAGTGGCCAAACAAGTGACCACAACTTTTCACTAATCTTGAATTCATTGCTTTGAGTTGTTCTTTCTTCTTAAAGAAAAGGTTGAGTATTAGCCATGGGTGTTAATACAAAAGATATGTTGCGTTGTATTTAATATTTGTCTAAAAAAAAACTCGTGTGATAGGGCAGATAAGTTAACAAATATACACCACCTTTTTGTACGGTACATGTGCACTTTTTTTTTTTTCACGTATAAGAGAGTTTATAACAAAGAGAATGAGACAATGATAAACTAGACCACATAAGATTAATTTTATCAATATATTATTATTGTAATTCATTCTATGTCTTATTTTTATTATTTTGCCATTCTAATTTTTTTTTAGTTCTGTAAAAGAAAATTTAACTCTTCTTCTTTATACACAAATTTATTTTTAAAAAAAAACCAATGCATTGACCATAACCATGAAATAAATTAAAAATTAGTGAAAAATGATAAATAGAAAAGAAAGGGAAATTGAAATATTTCATTCTATTTTATGAAAAATTTATGATATAGGTTTTCAGGTTCCTTATAAATTAAATGCAATAGGTTTAAAAATATAGTGTAAATACTTTAGTCAAAGTAGAAAGAGCTCTAACAAAAAAAAAAAAAGATAAAAGAGATATTACTTTCACAATTTCATCTAACTTACTCTTAGTCTCATCAAAATGAGCATGCAAACTAAGGACACCAAGAAATGTGATTGAGAATTATAAGTTAATAAATCAATGAGAACAACAAATAAACCAAATTAATAAAGAATTAGACGGAGTATAACAACCTCATTTGAGAGAAATATCACGTTTTGCAACTATTAGCATAATAATGAAAAAATGAAACTAAAGGTCACCACTAGTACCACATAAAAGTACCAAAACCATTTATGTTTTTAGAGAACCCTAAATGACTAAACAAGAAATAATAACTTTTGACTAATTATGAACTCATTGCTTTGAATTAATATTTCTTCTTAAAATAAATGTTGAGCATAACCATGATTGTTGATGAGAAAGGTTTGTTATGTTGTGCTTAGCATTTATTTAATAAATTTTTTTTTTTATCTGGTTGGCCAAAAGAGTTAACAATTATACGCTGCCTTTTATGCAGTATATACGCACCATATTTTTTCTTATAAGAGAGAGTTTATAACAAAATGAATGAGACAATGATAAATATGGTCACGTAAGATTAATTTTATCAAACCACATATAATTTCTCTTTTTTAATTCTATAAAAAAAATTAACTCTTTCTTTATAAATAAATCTTATTTTTCTTAGAAACCAATGTAATTGCCATGACCATTAAACAAATGAAAAATTAATAAAAAAATGATAACAAGAAAAAAAGGGCAACTAAAATTTTTTTATTTGATGAAAAAAATTTATGATACAGTTTTTTTTAAATTTCTAATTTATTGAATGCAGTAACTTGAAAACAGAATGTAAAATTTAAACAAAAAGAGCTTTATATAGTATAAAAAAAACTGAAAGGGATATTAACTTCATAGTTTCATCTAAGTTAGTCTTAGTCTTGTCGAACATGAGCATAAGAATTAAGGACACTAACCAATCTAGTTGAAAATTATAAGTTAAGAAACCAACAAAAATAATACATAAACTAGATTGGTAAAGAATTATCCCCCATGTGAGAGAGATTATCATGTTTTGCAACTATTAGTATGATAATAAGAGCACTAAAACTAAAGATCACCATCATTACCACACGAAAACATCTAAACCATATATCATTTTAGAAAATCCTAAGTGGCCAAACAAAATCTCGCAACTTTTCACTAATCATGAACTCATTGTTTTATATTATTTTTTTTTCCTTAAACTAAATGTTAAGTATCAACCAGGACTATTGGTAAGAAAGTTTTATTGTGTTATGCTTAGTATTTGTTATTCATTTTATCAATTTATTGTTATTGCAATTCATTCCATGTCTTGTTTCTATTGGTTTTTATGACATGGAGTAAACAACATATAATTTTTGTTTTATAATTCTTAACATAAAATTGAACTCTTATTCTTTATAAAAAATTAATTTTTTTAGAGAACTAATGTATTGGTCATTACCACGAAATAAATCTAAAATTAATAAAAGAAGGGACAGCTTAAACATTTCTTTTTATTTTTATGAAAAAATTTTTGAAATAATTTTTTAGGTTTCTAATCAATTAAATGTAATAACTTGGAAAATAGTGTAAATTCTATATTTTAAATAGAAAGAACTCTAATACAAAAAGATAAAATGGATATTATCTTCACAACTTCATCTAAGTTGGTCTTAGTCTTTTTGAAAACGAGCACAGGAGTTAAAGGCATCAAGAAATATAGTTGAAAATTATATATTAAGAAACTAATGAAAATAATCATAAACTAGATTGACAAATAATTAGATGAGGTATAATAGCCTGCATTTAAGAGAAATTATCATGTTTTGCAACTATTAATATGATGATGGGAGAATTAAAACAAAAAATCACCACCACTACCATATGAAAACACCAAAAACATTTATGGGTTTGGAAAATCTCAATTGGCCAAACAAAAAATCACAACTTTTTACAAATCATAAACTCATTGCATTGGATTGTTCTTTCTCCCCAAAGTAGATGTTGATACCATTGTTGTTGAGAAGAAAGGTCTATTATATTATTATTAGTCCCTGTTTAACAAAAAAATTTTGTGTAGAAGGGTAGACGAGGTAACAAATATACACCATTTTTTTGTATAACGTCTATGTATTGTCTTTTTTCTTGAGTGTTTATTGCAAAGAGAATCAAACAATGTTAACATGGCCACATAAAATTAATTAATTTCATGTCTTATTTCTGTTGGTTTGTCATTTCAAATAGATTTATGACATGGAGTAAACTACATATAATTTCTATTTTTTAATTTTGAAAAAAGAATTTAATTCTTCTTCTTTATAAAAAAAATTATTTTTCTTAGAAAGCCAATGTATTTGTCATGGCCATGAAATAAATCAAAAATTAATAAAAATAACAAAAAGAAAAAAATGGGCAATTGAAACATTTCTTTTTATTTTATGAAAAAATTTCTGATACAATTTTTTGGGTTCCTAATCAATTAAAAATGTAGCAACTTGAATAATGAAGTGTGAATCCTATAGCCTAAACAGAAAGAGCTCTAATAAAAAAAATGATAGACATCTTACTTTCACAACTTTATCTAACTTAGTCTTTGTCTTCTTGAAAATGAGAATAAAAGTTAAGGACAACAAGAAAACTGGTTGAAAATTATAAATTAAGAAACCAATAAAAGCAATGCATAAACCACTTAGACAAAGAATTAGATAGAGTATACTTATTCATTGTTATTATTGTGCTTACTATTTGTTTAACAAAAAATTCTTGTGTGGCAGGGTAGAGAAGTTAACAAATATACACCCTCTTTTTGTACAGTTCATATACACTTTTTTTTTTTTTTTTGTATGAGAGAGTTTATTGCAAAGAGAACGAGACAATAATTAACATGGTAAGATTAATTTTATCAATTTATTTTTATTGTTATTCATTTGATATCTTATTTATATTGGTTTCCACTCCAAATGAATTTATGACATGTAGTAAACGACATATAATTTCTCTTTTAAAATTCTGTAAGAGAAATTTTAAATTTCTTCTTTATAAAAAATTGTATTTTTCTTAGAGAACCAATACATTAGCCATGACCATGAAATAAACGAAAAATTAATAAAAATGATAAAAAAAAATAAAAAAAAGAAGAGACAACTATGAAACAATTTCTAATACAATTATTTAAGTTCTTAATCAATTAAATGCAGTAACTTAAAAAAAGTGTAAATTTTATAGCTTATATAGAAAAAGATCTAATGCAAAAAAATGAAAAAGATATTACCTTCATAACTCTTAGTCTTAGTTTTATCGAAAATGATCAATGGAGTTAATGACACCAAAAATATGGATTGAATTTATTAATTAAGAAAACAATGGGAGCAATGCATAAACCAAATTGACAAAAAATTAGATGGCATATAATAGCCTTCATTTGGGAGAGATTATCATGTTTTGCAACTATTAACATAACAATTGAAGCACTAAAACTAATGATCACCACCATTACCACCTGAAAACACAAAAATCATTTATGGTTTTCAAAAATTCCAAGAAGCCAAATGAACAATCATAAATTTTTACCAATCATGAACTAATTGATTTAGGTTGTTCTTTCTCTTAAAAGTAAATATTGAGTATCAACCACACCTGCTGATAAGAAAAGTCTATTGTATTATGTTTAGTATTTGCTTAACGAAAAATTTTTTGTGGGGCAGGTTAGAGGATTTAACAAATATGGACCGTCTTTTTATAGTATATATATAAAATATTTTTTCTTGTAAGAGAGAGTTTGTTGCAAAGAGAACAAGACAATGATAAACATGGTCATATAAGATAATTTTATTAATTTATTATAATTGTAATTCATTTCATATCTTATTTTAATTGCTTTTATAGTCCAAATTGATTTATGACATTGAGTAAACCGCATATAATTTATCTTTTTTATTTTTGAAAGAAAAATTTTATCTCTTCTTCTTTATAAAAAAAATATATTTTTCTTAGAAAACCAATACATTGGCTATGACCATGAGATAAATGAAAAATTAACAATAAAAATGGTAAAATGAAAGGAGCAACTAAAATATTTCTTTTTATTTTATGAAAAATTTTCTAATATAGTATTGTAGGTTTCTAATCAATTAAATGCAATAACTTGAAAAACAAAGTGTAAATTCTATAGCCTAAATAGAAAGAGCTCTAATACGAAAACATGAAAGTGATATCATCTTTACAGTTTCATCTTAACCTTAGTCTTATAAAAAATTAGCACAAGAGTAAAGGATACTGATAAATCTAATTGAAAATTATAAATTAAGAAACCAATGGAAACAATGTATGAACCAACTTAACAAAGAAATAGATGGAGTAGAACATCTCTTATTTAAGAGAGATTACTGTGTTTTACAACTAATACCATGATAATGGGAGCATGAAAACTAAAGATCACCACTACTAACACCAAAAAAACACCAATAATTTTTATGCTTTTGGAAAATCACAAGTGGCCAAATAATAAATTGCAGCTTTTCACTAATCATGAACTCATGGATTTATGTTGCTCTTTCTCTTTTAAAGTATATGTTTAATATCAGCTATGACTATTGATAAGAAAACTCTATTATATTTATTTAACAACAAATTCTTATGTGGTAGGACAGAAAAGTTAACAAGGACACGCTACTTGTTTGTATAGTACATGTACACAATTTTTTGTTATTATAAAAGAGTTCGTTGCAAAGAGAACAAGAAAATGTTAAATATGGCCACATAAGATTAATTTTATCAATTTATTATTATTACAATTCATTCTATATCTTATTTTTATTGGTTAGTTATTTTAAATAGATTTATGACACGGAGTACATAGCATATAATTTTTTAATTATATAACAAAAAATTTAACTCTTTTATAATTTTTTTATTTTTCTTAGAGAACCAGTGTGTCAACCATGACCACAAAATAAATAAAAAAGATAAAAAAAAAAAAAAAAGAAAAGAAGAAGGAAGTAGTTGAAATATTTTTTTAATTTTATAAAAAAATGTTGATATAATTTTTTAATCTCCTAATCAGTTAAATGTAGTAACTTGAAAAACAGTGTCAATTCTCTAGTCTAAATAGAAAGAGCTCTAATACAAAAAGATAAAAATTATTTCCTTCACAACTTCATCTAACTTAGACATAGTCTTGCAGAAAATGAGCGTGAGAGTTAAGGATACTAAAAAATATAGTTGAAAATTATAAGTTAAGAAACCAATGAAAATAATGCATAAACTAGATTGACAAAGAATTAGACGGAGTATAACAACCCCTATTTCACAATTAATATCATGTTTTGCAACTATTAGCATGATACTGAGAGCATTAAAATTAAATATCACCAGCACTACCACCTGAAAACACCAACACCATTTACAGTTTTGAAAAATCCTAATAGGTCAAATAAGAAATTGCTATCTTTCACTAATCATGAACTCATTGCTTTGGGTTATTCTTTCTCCTTAAAGTAATTGTTGAATATTAGCCACCTTAAGTAAATGTTGAATAACAATCATGACCATTAATAATAAAGTTTTACTATGATGTGCATAATATTTGTTTAACAAAAAATTCTTATGTGGTAGGGTAGAGGAACTAACAAATATACTTCATTTTTTATACAATATATACACATTGTCTTTTTTTTCTTTTAAGAGAGAATTTGTTGCAAAGAGAATGATACAATGATAAACATTGTCACATAAAATTAATTTTATCAATTTATTATTATTGTAATCCATTCCATGTCTTATTTCTAATAGTTTGTCATTCCATATGGATTTATGACATGGAGTAGATAGCATATAATTTCTCTCTTTTTATTCTGTAAGAAAAAAGTTAACTCTTCTTCTTTATAAAAAAATTTTTATTTTCCTTAGAGAACCAAAGCATTGGCCCTAACCACAAGATAAATGAAAAATCAATTAAAAATGATAAAAGAAAAGAAGAGGCAACAAAAACATTTCTTTTTATTTTATGAAAGAATTTATGATACAGTTCTTCAAGTTCCTAATCAATTAAATGATGTAATTTGAAAAAACAGTGTAAATTTTGTGGCTTAAATAGAAAGAGCTCTAATATAAAATAAAGAGATATTTCACAGCTTCATCTAACTTAGTCTTTGTTTTGTCGAACATGAGCACTGAAGTTAAGGACAGCAAGAAATATGATTGAAAATTATAAGTTAAGAAACCAATGAGAACAATGCAAAAATTAGATTGACAAAGAATTAGATGGAGTATACAACCCTATTTGAGAGAAATTATTATGTTTTGCAGCTATTGGCACGATTATAGAAACATTAAAACTAAAGATAACCACCACTACCACCTGAAAATACTAAAATTATTTATGATTTTAGAAAATTCTAAGTGTCCAAACAAGAAATCACAAATTTTTACTAACCATGAACTTATTTCTTTGGGTTATTCTTTCTCCTGAAAGCAAATGTTGAGTATCAACCATGGTTGTTGATAAAAAAAAAAATGTTTGTTGTGTTGTGCTTAGTATTTGTTTAACAAAAATTTTTTATGGTAGGTTATAGGAGTTAACAAATATAGACTACCTTTTTGTACAGTACATTAACACCGTCTTTTTTCTTGTAAGTGAGAGTTTGTTGCAATGAGAACAAGACAATGATAAATATGGTCACATAAGATTAATATTATAAATTTATTGTTATTGCAATTCATTTCATGTCTTATTTCTATTGGTTTGCAATTCCAAATGGATTTGTGACATGAAATAATTTCTCTTTTTTAATTATGTAACTGAATGTTTAACTCCTCTTCATTATAAAAAATTTTATTTTTCTTAGAGAATCAATGCATTGGACAATACCATACAATAAATAAAAAATTGAAAAGAAGAGAGCAACTGAAATTTTTTTTTTCTCTTATAAAAATTCTTTAAAATAGTTTTTAGGCTCTTATTCAATTAAATGTAGTAACTTGAAAAATATAGCGTAAATTTTATAGTAAATTTTATAGCAAAAATAAAAAGAGTTCTATCACAAGAAGATGAAATAGATATTATCTTCACAGCTTCATCTAACTTAGTGTTAGTCTTGTCAGAAATGAACATAAGAGTTTATGACATTAAAAAATATGATTAGAAATTATAAGTTAAGAAAACAATAGGAACAATACATAAAACCATATTAACAAAGAATTAGATGAAATATAAAATCTCCTATTTGAGAGGGATTATCATGTTTTGCAACTTTTAACATGATAATGAGAGAACTAAAATTGAAGATCACCACTACTACCACCTGAAAAACACCAAAACCATTTATGGCTTTGGAAAATCCTAAGTGGCCAAGCAAGAAATTGTAACTTTTCACTAATCATGCACTCATTGCTTTGGGTTGTTCTTTCTACTTGAAGTAAATGTTGAGTATCAGCCATGGTTGTTGATAAGAAAGATCTATTGTGTTGTGCTTGTTGTGCTTAATATTGTTTAATAAAAAAAATTTTATGTGTTAGGGTAAAGGAGTAAACAAATATACTCTGTCTTTTTGTTCAGTACATATACATAATCTTTTTTCTTGTAAGATAGAGTTTACTGCAAAGAGAACAAAACAGTTAAACATGGCAATATAAAATTAATTTTATCAATTTATTGTTATTGCAGTTCATTTCATGCCTTATTTTTATTGGTTTGTCATTCCAAATGGATTTATGACATGAAGTAAACAACATATAATTTCTCTTTTTTAATTCTGTAAAAGAAAAATCAACTCTTCTTCTTTATAGAAAATTTTATTTTTCTTGGAGAATTAATGCATTGGTCATGACCACGAAATAAAAGAGAAATTAATAAAAATGATAAAAAGAAAAGAATGAGGCAGCTGAAACATTTCATTTTATTTTATGAAAAAATTTCTAATATAGCTTTTTAGGTTCCTAATAAGTTATATGCAATAACTTGAAAACTGAGTATAAATTATAGTCTAAACAGAAAGAATTCTAATACAAAAAGATGAATGAGATATTACCTTTATAGCTTCATTTAACTTAGTCTTAGTCTTGTTGGAAATAAGTAAAAATTAAGCACACTAAGAAATCTGGTTGAAAATTATAAGTTAATAAACCAATGGGAGCAATACATGAACCAGATTGACAAAAAAATAGATGAAGTATGACAACCCCTTATGTGAGAGAGATTATCATGTTTTGTAACTATTAGCATGATAATGGGAGGACTAACGCTAAAGATCACCACCACTACCACCTAAAAACACCAAAACTATTTACAGTTTTGAAAAATCCCAATTGGCCAAATAAGAAATAGTGACTTTTTACTAACCATGAACTCATTATTTTGGGTTACTCTTTCTCCTGAAAGTAAATGTTGAGTATCAACCATGACTATATATAAGAAAGGTTTGTTGTGTTGTGCTTAGTATTTGTTTAACAAAAAATTATTGTATGGTAGGGCAGAGGAGTTAACAAATATACACCACCTTTTTTTCTTTTGTAAGAGAGAGTTTATTGCAAAGAGAATGAGACAATGATAAACATGGTCACATAAGATTAATTTTATCATTTTATTGTTATTGCAATTCATTTCATGTCTTATATCTATTGGTTTGTCATTCCAAATGGATTTATGGCACAGAGTAAACAAACATATAATTTCTCTTTTTAATTATGTAAGAGAAAATTTAACTCTTTTTTTTTTATAAAAATTTTGTTTCTTTAGTTAACAATTTGAGATTTTTTTTTATTAATTTGCTTTAGCGAGAATAAACCATTATATTATTATTATAATATTTTAATTATGATTAATCAGTAATGAAAGAGAGATAAAGGCATTAAGATACACGAGGTATTTTGTTAAAGGATACATTGGATAAATTTTTTTAATTCAAAAGAAAGACACATTATTGAAATTACTATAATACCCATTATTGAAGTCACTAAATGAAAAAAAAAAAAACCTAAGTTTACTGCAAGTTTAAAGGACAAATAAGTAAAAGAATGCATTAACAAATTGGTTATATCATTTTTGTGGTGGTCCAATGTGATTTCTTATGTACTATTTCTATCTTTCTCACAATAATTCATTAATATTCTTTCGCTTATTTTCTCCAAATTTTTTCTTTCATTATATATCACTTCTCTCTTTCCTCTACCAAAAGTATCTCCACTACCATTTATATTAATTTATTGAATTAAGGGTGAGCATTCTTTAAATAAACTTAAATTTAAAGATTAAATAATTTAATTATTTTTAAGTCAAATTAAATTAAATTTAGGAATCAACAAAGTGAATAGAAGTAATTCAATATGATTTTATTTGAGTTATAATTTTTGTTAAATTATTATATTATTCAAAATATTTATTTTAATAATAGCCACATATTTTACATACACAATAATAAAATATTTTATTTTATCTGTAAATCTATTAAACTACATAAAAGTTTTTTAAAATATTAAATTTAAATATATTTTATTAGTAAATATAAAATTTTTATTCATTGTAGTTAAACTGAATTTTTATTTAAAATCAAGCCAAATTAAAATTATTTTAATTGATAAAATCTTAATCAAATTGAACTGATTTAATAAAATAATAAAAATGAACCAAAATAGTTGATTTGATTTAATTCTTAATTATGGTTCAATTATGCTCACCCTAATGTATATGGTGTATAAATTTTTATAATTTAAATAAAAACAAAGCTTATTGATGTTTATAAAAACCTATACACCATATCTACATTTTTACTCCCATTTATTGACTCAATTTAACATTTGATCCCCACGTTCTACCAAATTAACAGAAGTTGAAGGGGAATGAACGAATAAAAAAAGGACTAATCACTCTTTTCTCTCCTTTATGAGAGCTCTTCCTTTCTTGTCTTGTACAAGCTATCTTTTACGCACTATGGAGTACCTGACCGATGCAATGCAAGATGAGTCTCTTACTCACGACAAGGAAGATATTTGGCCGACTGAGGACAATGAGTCCGACAGCACTGAATACACTTATCAGTGGTGCTTACTGGGTCAATTTATCAGCCCTAAATCTATCAACATCGATGCCATGCAATTGGCTGACTTATGGCAGCCTGTGAAAGGGATGTCCTTCGATGATGATGATGCCCTTTTTCTTCATTTCTATTTTTATCATGAACTGGATATGCAACGGGTGATTGATAATGGCCCATGGACGTTTAATCAACCGTAGCTTGTGCTCAAACACTATCACTGGGATGTTGTTGCATGTTCTGTTCCTTTGAATCAAGCTCAGTTCTAGGTGTAAGTTAAGGATGTCCCGCCCAGAGTTGGGACAGAGGCCATGGCTAAGGCAATAAACAAGGTTGTTGGTGAGTTTATCTTTGTGGATTTGAAAGAATTGAGGTTACATAGGGTTATGCGAATCTGTATCAATATTGATATTATGAAACCACTGATGAGTGGAATCCAGCTTCACAGAGATGACACAAACACATGGCTGGCATTTAGGTGCGAGAAACTCCCTGCAATCTGCTTTGGCTATGGTATTATGGGCCATGTAGATACACAGTGCGAGTATTTAATGGATCATCTAGAGAAGGCAAAAAACCCACATTGATATAATGCTTCTTTAAGAGCTGTTCTTGGGTAGTTAAGAAGGTAGGTTTCAGCCAGTAACCTATGGATTCAGAGCATGGGGTGGATTGAGAGTCCTGGTGATTGTGGTAACTAGGAGGTGAATAAGGAACGGGATAAGGAAAATTCAAATCAAAAGACGGCTGTTAGGGGTGAGTTTGTTAATGAGGTTCAAACAGATCATTGTACTGATTCTCAATTTGTACCTGAACCTACCCAATCTGTTGACCAAGGTAGGGCTTTTGTATTTATTGGGCCACCTGTAAGTGGGCTGGGGAAGCAAGTCAGTGGAATCCGAAAATAGAGGAAGATGATCGATGACACAAGGATGGCTGCTTGGACTTCTATCTTTAATCTTTTGGAAGCCTAAGTGAGATGGACATTACTTTAAACCAATTAGAGGCAGGTCTTGCTCGGCAGGCCCACCTACAATAATGGATCTAGAACTATAGAGGACTTGGGAACCAATCTACAGTTCGTCAATTACACTCTATCGTGAAAGAAAGATGCCCATGTTTGGTATTTCTCATTGAACCATTGTGTGATTCCTCTAAACTTGATTGAGTTGGAAGGCCTATTAGTATGAATAATAGTTTTGGAGTCGCATGATATGCTGGTTATATTGGTTTGGGTATCTTAGAGGGTATTGGTGTTGAGGTGTTTTCTTTCTCATCTTTCCACATTGACGTGAAAATCATTATAGAAGGTTACAATGATCAGCGTTTCACTGGATTTTATGGACAATCAAATCATAGTAGGAGGGAGGACTCGTGACACCTACTGCACCAGCTACGCGATAAAAGTTCTTTGCCTTGGTTAATTGTTGGAGAGTTTAATGAAATCTTGCTTGAATAAGAATAAAGAGGTGGCGGCTATCACCTACAGTTTAATCTTTGTATTTTGGGAGGCTCTCTCAAATTGTGATTTATCAAATTTAGGATTCAGAGGGCATTATTTTACCTGGGATAGACATAGAGGGACATTTGTTTTCATTGAAGAACAGTTGGATCGGTTTGTTGCTCAGAGTGGTTAAGTCTGCTCATGCACTATCAGGTACACCATGTGCAAGCCTCATGTAGTGATCACTCACCCATTCTAATTTCATGTCGGTCATGACACAATGAACGTAATCAGGTGAGATGGAAATAATATGAGTAGCTATGGTTAAAATATCAAGGGTGCTCGGACAATGTTCAGGCTATATCGAGTAGATGCCAAATGGAGGGTAATATCATGTGTAGATTGGACGTGTGTATCTTTGATTTGAATCGATGGGGCAAGGACAAACACTTTAAACTTGTCAATGATAAGATATACAAGAAAAAATACAGGTTGTAAAATAATCATCCCACTCTACTAAAGGGGATAGGGAGATACTGCAATTACATGCTCAATTGGATAATTTATTAAAAAAGGAGGAATCCTATTGAAAACAAAGGGCCCATATGAAAATGGCTTCAAAAAAGGGACCAAAATAGTCATTTCCTTCATCAAGTTGTAATGCAATAAAATTAATTCAATTCCTCGAAAGGTTTGGTTGATGTCACAGGCAATAGGGTTTCAGATATGGTGGGTAGAAGTTACATTACGCAAGAGTATTTCATTGGGCTACTTTCATCTGAAGCCTCTCATATCAGTCAATCAGTTTTGCATGGACTTACTCGGCATGTGACCGATGAACAAAATTCTGAATTGTTGAGACCCTTCTAGGTAGATGAGATTCACTGTGTGCTCTTGCAGATGGATCCTAATAAAGCTCCTAGTCCTAACGGGCTCATAGGTTCTTGTAACATGAATTTTTAGAGCATTATTGCTGATGACATTATTGCTATTTGTTTGGGTGTTCTTAACAGTTTACCCTTTGTAGCCGGCTTTAACCATGCTAATATTGTCCTTATTCCTAAGGTACAAAATTTGAGAATGACTAAGTTAAGGTCAATAAGTCTCTATAATGTGGTCTACAAGCTAGTTTCCAAGGTGTTGGTTAATTAAATATAGGCTATCTTGCCTAACCTGATGTTTGAGGAGCAAAATGTGTTCGTACCTAACAAAATTATTATAAATAACATTTTGCTTGGGGTGGAGACTATGCATTCTTTAAAAAATAATTTAGCTGGTTGCAGGGTATTAAACTTGATATGGCCAAGGCTTACGATAGATTTGAATGGCCCTTTATTAATATTGTTCTCCAAACCTTTGGTTTTACTCGCTCGTGGATGGATCTAATAATGAAATTATGTAACAATCATTTCTTATTTGATTTTGTTAAATGGACAAAATGTTGGCTTAGTCATTCCATAGTGAGGTGTTCGTTAAGCAGACCCCTTCTCTCCTTATTTATTTATTCTTTGTACAAATGCATTGTCTAATATGCTTTCGAAGGCCTGTATTGCGTCCAACATTCACGGATTAAAATTAGCTCCTTCAGCACCTAGCTTTTCAAATTTAATGTTTGCTAATGACATTTTGGTGTTTAGTAAAGCTAACCTTATAGAAGCCCTAGAACTCAAATAGATTTTAAGGCTGTACAAAATGGCTTTAGGTCAGTTAATAAATCCTGTAAAATCCAGTGCTTTTTTTTTTTTTTTTTTTTTTTTTGCATCTTGTGTTTATTGGATATTGGAAAAGGCAATTTTAATGGTTCCTATCTTGGCCTACCTTCGGTTATCGGCGTAGGTAGTTATTTAAAAGATAGATTTCGTAAGAAACTAATATCCCGGGGGGGGGGGGGGGGGGGGAGAGGAAAAAGTGAAATTATCATTAAATTATTTTTGAAACCCAAAATAACCAAAAAAATTAGCTAAATACAAATAAAAATA
>CATIWR010144152.1:0-56658 GCA_949677035.1 Omphalea diandra
TGAGTGATTGGGGAGTGAATGTAGGGATTGTTTTGCCCGAACCACTATAAAAATCTGTGTCCATTATTATTCTTACCTTCTCCCTTAATCTCTATTTTAAATTTTCTAAACACCAATTCAACCCCCCTTCTTGGTGCCTAGAGACAACAATGTTAAAATAATATTAATATTTCTATTTATAAATATATTTAAAATAAATTATATATTAAAATTTACCTTTATAACAAAAGCATTTTTTTTGTAAACTATATTTTTTTTATATTTTCATTATTTTGTGAGATTATACAAAAATTTTTGTAATAGATATTTAAATCTTTTTAGATAATACTACATGTAACTGTCCATGTAAACAAAACATTTTATGATAAATAAATTTCAATATTTTATATTATGAGTTTTATTGATGGTCATGACAAAATAGATACGTACTATAAATTATTTTCTTTTAAATTAAAAAATATCCTTCATTTTTAACTTGAGATAAAAAAATTCTTAATAATAATACTTGTTATTTTATATTTAGTATCATTGTTATTTTAACATGTATGAGAGTTTTATAGAAATTTTTACAAACCATCTTACCATTATACAAGACATTTGATATATCAAAATTTATATTATTTTTAAAATTTTCAAATATTTTAAAATAAAATAATGCTAACTTAAAGATATAAGCATCTTTATCAATTATTCCATTTATTTCAAATAATTACAAATTTTAAAGATTAAAATAATATATATTATTTCAATTATTTCAAATAATCATAAATTAAAGATTAAAATAATAATTAATTCTATACAAAATTAGCCATTTAATTAAATTTATATGTCAAGATTATTATTATCAATTTAAAAAAGTTCTACACCAATTGTATTCAGAATTTTTTTAATTAACCACTTTCATGAATAGTAGAGTATATATTTTAAATATCATAAATTTTAAAAATTAAAATGATAATTACTTTTATAAAAAAATATTAACCATCTGATTAAAATTTATAACTTAATATTATTATTGTCAATTTAAAGAAGTTATACACACTTTTATTTTGAAAAAGAATTTTTCTAGCTAATCATTTTTATATATAACTAGTTTTTAGTGCACGTGATTAAAAAATTATTACATATGTAAGTTAATTAATTTTTTAATTTTATATTCATATAAATTAGGAGAAAATTTATATAAAGATATAAATAATTAAAAATTTTTAGAATACATATAAAATAAAGTTTTTAATAAATGTATTTTTTTAATTAATAAGTGAAAGAACAATATAAATTTAAGTAAATGATAAAAATAAATTTAAAAACTAAATAAAAGTTATAGAAAATTAATAAAATAATATCAAGAAATAAAGAAAATATTTTTATCGCTCATTATTAATATATATATTCAGTGTAATAATTAAAATATAAAATAATATTATAATAATATTTCTATTAGTAAATATATTTAAAAAAAATTAATGAATAATAAAATTTTGTCTTTTTGAATCATGGATTTAATGTATAACAAAAAAGTACTTTTTTGTAAACTATATTTTTTATAAAGTTTTTGTGCTTTCAGTATTTTACGAAATAACACAAAAACTTTTATGAGAAGTATTGACTCTCTAGATAATGTTACAAATAATTGTTCATATAAAAGAAATATTTTGATGGTAAATAAACTTCAATATTTAATATTAGCTAAGCTTAAGTTTTATTAATAGGTATGATAAAGTAGAGACGTATTATAAATTATTTTCTTTTGAATTAAAAAATATCATTTAATTTTTAGGTAAAAGATAGAAATGTTTGATAAGAATATTTATCTTCATGCATGTTGTTTCATAGTTATTTCAGTATATATGATATTTTAAATCATTATTATACCATCTCATAAGCTCTTTAATAAACTTAAAATTAAATTATATTTCTCTTAATTTTTAGATATTTTTTAAAATAAAAGTAACACTAACTTAAAAATGTAAATATTTTTATTCATTGTTTTAGTTATTTTAAATAATCTCAAAATTTTAAAGATTAAAATAATAATTAATTCCATAAAAATATTATTCATTTAATTAAAATTTATAACTTAACATTATTATTGTCAATTTAAAAAGTTATATATCATTTTACATTCAAAAAAATTCTAATTAGTCACTTTTATAGATAATATAATATACATTTTAAATATCACAAATTTCAAAATCAAAATATATTATAGATAATATAGATTTTAAATTTTATAAGTTATAAAAATTAAAATAATAATTAATTTTAAGAAAATTATCCATCCAATTAAAATTTATAATTTAAGGTTATTATTATCTATTTTAAAAATATGCATACTCCAAAAAAGTTTTTCCTAGTTAGTCACTTTGTCTATAGTATAAATTAAATTATATTTGTCTTAATTTTTAAATACTTAAAAATAAAATAACACTAAATTAAAAATATAAATATTTTTATCCATTATTTTAGTTTTTTAAAATACTCATAAATTTAATAATAATTAATATTATAAAAAATATTATACATCCAATTAAAATTTATAACTTAATATTATTATTGTCAATTTAAAAAAGTATTATATTTTTTGATGTTCAAAATTTTTTCTAAATTTATCAGTTTTACAGATAATATAATATAGATTTTAAATATCACAAATTTCAAAAATTGAAATATAGTATTAGATAATATAGATTTTAAATTTCAGAAATTTTAAAAATTAAAATATTAATTAATTTTATAAAGCAATATTATTCATCCAATTAAAATTTATAACTTAAGATTATGATTATCAATTTAAAAAAGTTTTATGCTCTTTAATATCTAAAAATATTTTTTTAATAAGTCACTTTTATATATAGTATAGATTACTAAATAAGCAATTTGATGAGCTTAAAATTAAATTATATTTATCTCAATTTCTAAATATATAATAAAATAAAGTAACATTAACTTAAAAAAATAAATATCTTATCAATTGTTTTATTTATCTCAAATAATCACAAATTTTAAAGATTATTATAATAATAATAATTAATTCTATAAAGAAATATATATTTAATTAAAATTTATAATTTAAGCTTATTATTGTCAATTTAAAATTTTTTTATATCCTTTTATGTCAATTTTTTTTAACCAGTCACTTTATAAATAATATAATATAGATTTTAAATATCACAAATTTCAAATATTGAAATATAGTATATATAATATAGATTTTAAATTTTAAAATTAAAATAATAATTAATTTTATAAAAAATATTATCGGTGTAATTAAAATTTATAGTTTAAAGTTATTATTGTCAATTTAAAAATTTTTTATACTCTTTTATATCTAAAAAAGTTTTTTCTAGTTAACTATTTTTATATATAGTATAGATTATTTCAAATAATCATAAATTTTAAAGATTAAAATAATAATTAATTCTATAATAAATATTATCCATCCAATTAAAAATTACAACTTAAAATTATTATTGTCAATTTAAAAAAATTTCATATCCTTTTATGTCCAAAAAAAGTTTCCTAATCAGCCATTTCTATAGATAATATAATATATATTTTAAATATTACAAATTTTAAATATTAAAATATAGTATAGATAATATAGATTTTAAATTTCACAAATTTTAAAATTAAAATAATAATTTATTTTATAAATAAATATTATCCATCCAATTAAAATTTATAATTTAAATTTATTATTATCAATTTAAAAAATTTTTGTATCCTTTTATGTCAAAAAATATTTTTCCTAATTAGTAACTTTTATATATAGTATAGAAGTATAGATTAAAAAAAGTTATATATCCTTTTCTATTCAAAAAATTTTCCTAATTAATCACTTTTATAGATAATATTTTATACAAAATTTTAAATATCACAAATTTAAAATATTGAAATATAATATAAATAATATAGATTTTAAATTTCACAAATTTTAAAATTAAAATAATAATTAATTTTGTAACGAAATATTATTCATCTAATTAAAATTTATAACTTTAGGATATTATTTTCGATTGAAAAAAGTTTTATATCCTTTTATATTCAAAATTTTTTTTCTTAATTAGCCACTTTTATATATAATATAAATATAGATTGATAAATTATATTTATCTTAATTTCAAATATTTTAAAAAATAATACTAACTTAAAAATTTTTATCCTTTTTTTCAGCTATTTTAAATTATAAATTTTAAAATGAACTAATAATTAATTTTATAAAAAAATATTATAGATTCAATTAAATTTTATAATTTATAATTATTATTATCAATTTTAAAAAATGTTATATCCTTTATATCAAAACTTTTTTTCATTAATCCATTTTATATAGGATAGATTATCTGGCACACCTTAAGACAAACGGCTTAAAACGAAAAAAAAAAAGAAGGGGAATCCCATCACATGTGTGCTAATTGGATGCACGTGCGACACAAGCCGCCAAGCCATAATCGCCATCCTCTTTTTATCCCTCAACTCTCTTTTCTTTTGCCTCTTCTTCCTCTACTTCTCCTTCTTCTCAGATGCAACGTTAGTTAGCATAAATGACAAAATTAACCATTTTATCTGTCCTAATTTACCCCTCCAGTGCCTTACTCATCCACTGACCTCAGGCCCACCTCAATGGCGGTTATGGACGTCTCCGACCCTCGGCCTCGGCTCCATCTCCTCACTCCACGTCCTCCTTCCTCCTGCTTTCATGTTCCTGACCGCTTCTTATCTCCGTAAGTTCCTCAATTTTTTTCTTGTTCCTGCTGCCCTCTTGTATGCATTATAACTCAAAACTTTTTTTTTATATTATTTTTTTTTAAATAGAGTTTAACCGCTTTAGCTGCTTGTTTCTAAGTCCCGCTTTTGGAACAGGTACATAAACCGCCACATGCCTCTTGGAAGTGTAGTGAGGTTTGCGATTTCTGTAGGGACTTGTAGCTCTCTTACAAGACCTGTAATGTCTCTGAAGAAAGGTGATTGATTTTGTAATTTGCTGAATTCAAATTTTTGTTGGTTATATTCTGAATGCCTGTGCAATTTTAGCTCTATGTGTCATTGTGTACAAATTAAAATGTCTGTTTATTGGTTTGTTGTTTCCTGCTTCTTTTAATTATTATTATTACATTGGTGATTCCTTGTCTATTACATTACACAGTTCATGTTTTTGTATATGTTCTACTGTTTTAATATCTGCTAATTGGAAATTTTTTATTTCTTGATTTTCTCCTCTTTTGTGTGTGTGTGTGTGTGTTTATGGGGTTTAAAATGGACCAAATTCATCATCACGTTGTTTTTTTATTCAGAACACATAAGAGGAATTCATTTCTTTACAATTGGGCCTTTTTTTTTGTTTTTTTTTTGAAAATATGATTAACTGCAAAGTTATATGAGCGTCCTGAAAAGATGGATGTTTGAAGAACTCATTATGCGAATAAATAAGTTTTCATTTTCTCCAACAATGAAGTCCCCAAAAAATGCAAAATCATTGGCCAGTCATACGACTTAAAATCATAAGAGAAAACGTTTCCCTAATACATTGTATGTCTTCTAATGGATGGGCATAATTTTCTTTATAGGTATTGTTGTTTGGCATGATCCATTGAGGAAGTACTTTCCTATAGTTTAGAGTGGCTGATGGATCTAGCACATTGTGATTTCTCAGGCCATTCAAACACTACTTTTAGAGAATCATGCGAGGTAGTCTGGACTGTGGAAGCTCATCTGGAAGCTGGTCAGGTTCTCTACATTACTGGGGATCCCATTTCATTAGGTGGTTGGCAGCTGGACATGGCCCTTCAAATGTGTCCTACTGATCATGCAAACTTGTGGAAAACTGAAGTCAAGGTAATTCTTGACAGCTGTTATAACCATAAATCTAGACAGTATGGATATGATAGTTCAAGAAGGAGCAAATTTATTTCAGAAGCCAAAACTTTATTTTGAACATTTGGATTCTTTGAGATGTATTAGATATATTCAGGTTCTTGACTATCTGATATGGGCAGAATATGGACATCATTATTATCAAAGTATCCATGGTGCAAGCTAAATCGTAGAATATAAAACAATGGCCAGTGCAGTCAATTTTCTTCATTATATGGGTGCTGCCCTTTATTATTTTCCATTCAATAAATAGTATAATTTAATAATTTGTTAAAAACCTGTACGTTGGATTTACTTTCTGTCTCTCACTCATCAAAATGTTTTTGTGCTAGAAACCAGTCAGTATGGGGAAAGGGGATGGTGTTTTTTTAAGTGGCTGGTTGCTCTCGTTGATTACATAATTTTATTAATGATCTGTTTACTGTCTGTGAGATAGTTGAGTTTATGTCGATTGATCCTAGGTCAACGGATGCTTGGACTTTTCCCCTCTGACTATTAATTGCTACATGAACTTTGAAGCTTTTTCTCATGTGGGGAAAAACAGTGTGTAATCCATCAGAATTCATAACATTAAACTTTACTTTTAGAGGGATTTGGTATATTTTTTTGATAGAAGGATTTGATGGACAAAAAACTTATCTTCTTTGTAAAATAAGTAGTTGGGCATAATTTCTTACCCTTTTAACATGTTTGTTATATGAGATACTGTATCAACACTCATATATGTATTCACTGTAAATCACCCTAATCACCCTTTTTATCCTTTGCAGATGCCTTCAGGTATCAACTTTAAGTATAATTATTTTATCAAAGAAGAAACATGGTCTTCAGGTGACATCATTTGGAGGCCTGGTCCTGAATTTTCTTTGTCAGTACCTGTGACTGTCAAACAAGATAGAAAAATTATGGTGAGGGATTCATGGTTGAAGCTTGACTCTGAAAGATCTCTGCCTCATGTATGGGGATCATGGATAGAGGAGAAGTATTTACCAGAGCAACATATACTGTCTACTCAAGCCAGAGGTAATATCCTTATCTTAGTAGTTTTGTATATGGAACTTCCTCCCTTAAATTGTTTCTGAACACTCAAATGCTTCCAGTGCTTTGACAGATGAACATGAGATCGTGAACCACTCTGAAATTGATTTCAAAGAGTCAAAGGCATTCTTGAACGATCTCAATGTCAAGGATAAATTGTACTTTAGTAACGAGCATAAGAATGCTGCTACACATGAAGGCCTAAACTTGATTTCCTCTGAAAGACACCAACCTGTTGAGGAACCCTGGTTACTTGAATCATCCATCATCTTTGTTGTCTCTGAGAATAAACTCATGCCTGACATGTCAAAAAATCATGGCACTGTAGAAGATGGTGTGAACAAGTTGGACGTTAGTAGTCAGCATCCCCAAGTTAAAGAAAAGTTGTTGCATGCTGATGGGAATAATCTCATTTTGAAGGATGATTCTGTTTCTACCATCTTATTGATTAATTCTTCAATATGTACCATGCAAAGGATTGCTGTATTGGAAGATGCGAAATTGGTTGAATTATTACTGGAACCAGTTAAAACCAATGTGCAGTGTGATAGTGTGTATCTGGGAGTGGTTACAAAGTTTGTTCCCCATATGGGTGGTGCATTTGTGAACATTGGGCATTCTAGACCTTCTCTCATGGAAATAAAGCAAAACAGAGAACCATTCATATTCCCCCCATTTTGTCAGAGGCCAAAGAAAGGAAAAGTTAATGGTTCTGGGCTTGAAGCCCTTGAAGAGCATCCAACTGCTGATGATAATGAACTTACATTGCATGATGTTGAAGACGTTGATGATGTAGCAGAATTCATCTCCCCAGAAGATTTGGTGCCATTTACACATGATGAACATGAGGAGAATGAAGTTGATGAAGATTTTGATATTTTGGAAGTCAAGGAAAATGTTAACGGCAGTATCATTGATTATGGTGAAGGGCACTCTAATTTTGAGCAGTTCTTGGATGGAATAGAGCATCATCTGAAAGGTGAAACTATGAAAAGATTTCTTCCATTTGAAGCAGAAGGATCCAATGATTCTCTAACGTCTCAGTCGCAAGACATGAAGGATTCTGAACATTTATTGGCCAATGAAAACAAGTGGACGTCAGTTCGTAAGGGCACCAAAATTATTGTACAGGTTGTCAAAGAGGGATTGGGTACAAAAGGTCCTACTCTGACTGCTTACCCAAAATTGCGAAGCAGATTCTGGGTATAGTCTGCCAAGTGCTATGCATCCTTTTCATGAACTTCAACTGTCATTTCTCAATATTATTATCCCCAAATCAGTCATATTTTAAACCCATTCTAGTGTTTCCTTGAAGTACTCATTCTGTCTTGCAGATATTGAGCACTCGATGTGATAGAATTGGAGTCTCAAAAAAAATTTCTGGTGTTGAACGTACACGCCTGAAAGTTATAGCTAAAACTTTGCAGCCTCCTGGTTTTGGTCTTACCGTAAGGACTGTTGCTGCTGGTCATTCTTTGGAGGAATTGCAGGAGGACTTAGAAGGTGTACTTTCAACTTGGAAAAATATAACGGAACATGCAAAATCTGCTGCTCTTGCTGCAGATGAAGGTGTGGAAGGAGCCATTCCTGTTATACTACACAGGGCAATGGGTCAAACACTCTCTGTTGTCCAGGATTATTTTAGTGAGAAGGTAAATTTCTTGTCTATTTTAACTCCTACACCTGTATTCGTCAATCCATCAATCCTTTATTTGATGGTTTATGATGAATCAAAATATCATGCAACAATATTGCAAAATGCTTCTGTTTCTTGATTTCATTCTTAATTATATTTTCCTTCAGGTTAAGAAAATGGTAGTTGATTCCCCAAGGACATATCACGAGGTATGCCATCTGCTGTATGTCATACAGGATTTTGTTTCTAATGATGATCTTAATATTTAAGCAGAAATGTATCTGTGTATGTGTGTGTGGCTGTTTGCATGAACATGGAGATGTTTTCAAGTGATTGCTTCCTAAAATGATTATGAGCCTGGCAATGGAGGGGGTTGATTCTCTGGTACCATGCATAATCAATGACCGTGTAGATAATTTGCAATACACTTGGTGTAGGAAATCCTGGTAAAAATATATTCAGCAGAGAAGGATCCCACATGGGATGCATGCTTCCTGTTAACTACATAAAAGAATTAAATCTTTTTTTCTTAATGAGAGGCATGTTTATTATTTATATTCATTTCACATACCATTTCTTGGTGAATACTAACTGCTTGTTTATGAAAGCTAAGAAATGTTCAATAACATTATACATGTTTTTATGAAAATAGATGGCAAAACCTTGCCTGAGGCCAATGACCTTTTTGTGTTTATGTCACTGAGCTTGTACACTTTGAGTTGTATGCATTGAGCACTTGAACTTCTATTTTTATTTTTTCACATTAAGGACTTTTGCTGTAGTAAAAGTGAAATTGATAAGAAATTCATAATTGTAGTTTAAGAACATTAAGAAATTACTTCATTTCTTCACAATTAAAATTGTTGAAGTTATAGAAAAGAAAAAAAAATAATTCTGTGCACCTAAGTTTTTCAAATTCTATCTATTAAACACCATTTTTTTTTTTTAAAAGGCAATGGAACTTTATCGTAAATTTTTAACTGGCATTAGTAAATCTTTCATCAATTTCACTTTTGCTACCACAAAAGCGCTTGATGTGGAAAAAAAAAAATTTAGGGCTTAGTGGGGATAAATCAAAGTACATGGGCTCGATGACATAAATATGTAATGTTTTAAGTGATTCAGGGATGTGTTGTGTTTTTACCTAATAGTTAATCTCTTTATCATCTTAATTGTCTGAGTGCAATAATGTAGTCAGTTTATTTCAGTTTGTTTTAACATCAACTTTCTTTTCAGCCTGGAAATATATAAAGAAAGTTTACTTATGCTCCCTCATTTTCTGTTCTTTTAATTCATTTACTTGTTAGGTTACAAACTACCTTCAGCAAATTGCTCCCAATCTTTGTGATCGAGTTGAATTGTATGATAAAAGAATTCCTCTTTTTCATGCATTTAACATTGAAGAAGAGATCAATAATATC
The DNA here is from genome assembly GCA_949677035.1 of Omphalea diandra. Classification (NCBI taxonomy): domain Eukaryota; kingdom Viridiplantae; phylum Streptophyta; class Magnoliopsida; order Malpighiales; family Euphorbiaceae; genus Omphalea; species Omphalea diandra. Next base: position 9,973 of record CATIWR010144152.1, read on the forward strand.
CTTAGCAAAAGGTGAGGATTCATTATGTCCCCATATGTTGCGTAAAGGATTGGCGCATGTCATATGTCGCTTATGCTGTATCTTGTTGGCCTAAGTTTCACAAATTGTTATAAAATGAAATAACTATCAAGATTGCTCCGAGTGCAAACCAAAGCACTATAGTGAAAGTTTAAAATGAAACGGACTTCTGATTCTTTAATATTTTGGTGTAATAGACTGTCGTTTGAGTTTTGGTATGCTTAGCCTAAATAGACGACAAAGGACCTTTTTCACCTGATACGTTTTGTTCTTCCTTAGGCACCTCCCATGACTCATGGTGCCCTTACTTAAAGTTGAATAATTTTCACAATCATTTCCATTCAATCCATGATATCTTAAATTACGGATTACCATCAAAACTCTAAAAACATAATATTGAAAAATTTTGTGTATGGACTTATGACATATCTTTTTTTTTTCTACAATGTTGACTACTTTCAGTGAGCTCATTTTTACCTTTTTGTTCAATGTTAATTATATCTTTTGCCTTGCAGGGTGCCAATCCCTAAGGGAGGTTCTCTGGTGATTGAACAAACCGAAGCGTTAGTCTCCATTGATGTGAATGGAGGACATGTAATGTTTGGTCAAGGGACTTCGCAAGAAAAAGCTATTCTAGATGTAAATCTTGCAGCTGCAAAACAAGTATGTTGTTGCTCAATTTGCTCATCACTTTATATGAACAGCCTGGTAGTTGGTATGATAGGTTAATTTCTTTGTTCGACCTGTGCCTGAAAATCTGTTATGGATCTTGAAATTCTTATTAATTGTTACAGCCATAACTATGTAGAAGTGTGAGACACTGTTAATATATTGGTTTTCTGCTTCCATTCCTTTGAAATTTTACCTTTATCAGCAAGTGCTTCTTCTAAAGTGGATGCCAATAGGAATTTCTTAGCAATGATCATTTTTATGTATTGGTGAATAACTAATGTTAATTGATCATATCCAATTTTGTTTCTGATTGGATTTTGGTCGCACCTGCCTGGTATTATCTGCTTTAGGCCTTAGGATATGCAGACGCAGGCTTGTTGCTCCAGAAAAAAAGCTTTTCACCCAGTTAAAATATGAAATAAGCATCATTAATGGCATCATCTAAGACTCTAGGCCCCAAAAATATACCCCTGACATCCAGTCCACTACATTGAGGTTCTTTGACAATCCACATTGACTTGGATTGGTGAAGGTTATTTCTAGGCCACCTTTCACCAGAGGGTCTTTTCGAAAAGGATAAGGCTGTGTGCATCTGTAAGGCTCAAATCTGAGAGTAACTTGTGAAAAGAACTATGCTTTAGTCAAATCCGAAATTGAATATCATCATGAGCTGTTGAGAAATTTAATACCAAGCATAAGAAACCGATGTATTCATTTAGAATTTGAGAGGAGTTGTTAAAATGGATCTTGTTTTTGCACATGTGCCTGTCAGATCAGGATTCTCAGACATTTGGATGAGGATGTGATCCCTTGATATTAAAATTGGTGGGATTTTTATGAAAATTTTGGCAATAGGCAAATCCAAGTGTCTGGATCCTCGGCACATACTCATCAGATACACCAGAGTCCGAGTAACATAGTGTTTACTGCAAAAAACTGTAAACAGAACAATATGATTATGCTGAATCCACTCAAAATTTTTATTGCTTGTATTGTAATAGAAAAGTTGTGTGTTTCAGATTGCAAGGGAGTTACGGCTGAGAGATATCGGGGGTATTATTGTTGTGGACTTTATAGACATGGAAGATGACTGTAAGTTAAAAGCTCTATCTCTCTCTCCGCTCTGTGTGTGTGTATATGGCCATGTATTTGTTTGTGGATCTGGTTTCCTGGATGTTTAGTACCTTAGGACTCTGGGAATTAGATGAAGGAGGTTATTCTGCAATATGATTGTAGATTATCTTTTAGCAGCCTGAGATTGATTTTCAAACGCAAATTCTCAGCCTAGTACTACTTTACTTTATCCAAAATTAAATTTTTATTTCTTTTTGTTATGTTAGTAAATGAAGTCATGAACTTCTCCCATCTTGTTAGAAGGAATCCGGCATTGGTGACTGTAATAATTTAACTAAGGGACTTGCTGATTATGGAGGAAGAAGGAGGTTTTGTTATTTATAGATTTTGCTACATTTACTGTTTTTGTGATATAAAAATCCTTTCTATTTCATATGCAGTTGTAAACTGAGTTAGATTTAAACACATCAAAGCCAAAGGTGTTCCTGGATACTTTATCAGCTAGCTTTGCTGTAATGTTTGCTAGAAGGCGTTGTGCTAAATTTGGTTCAAATGAGAATGCCTCCATTCGTTTGTCGTGTGAGAACAATCTGGTAATAGGCAATTGACCAATGAATACAAAGGAATGACTGAATAAGTGGTCTATGAGTCTCTCCATCTTCCCACTGAACTGTAGGTTACAGTTTTACATTGGGATCTTAGATTCTTTTTCAGAAAGAGTTTAAGGGACATGGTTAATTGCCCAAAATCATGATACAGAGTAAGGATAATGATGATTGGATTGGTCTTGAGCCAATGTTTTTGAAGATTGATCAACTTCTTTGGTTGAGCAATTATGGCTTAAGATAGGGACTGTTCAGGAAACTGTTGTAGTCTAGCTGAAATGATCATTTGAAAAGGTAGGTCCTTGGCCGTGGATATCAAAAATTAAAGTTGGTTGCTGTATTATGTACTTAGGAGATACATTTGTCACTCTTTCTTAAAATTGACCGCTAGTTGTTCTTTAAGAACTGAGTAGATAGAAACATGTATGTTTCTTGCTATGGTTATTATTCAACATGAATATCATCTTATTTATTGTTCTTTGTGCTGCTACCATGTTCAGCAAATAAGAGATTAGTGTATGAAGAAATGAAGAGAGCTGTTGAGAGAGATCGATCTATAGTAAAGGTTTCAGAATTGTCAAAGCATGGACTTATGGAAATCACTAGAAAGAGGGTATGTTGCATTATTTTGTCTATCTTCTCGTTGTTCACGATATTCCTTAATTTTCCAAGAGGGAAATTATTAGAACAACGAAAAATGCTGTCTGTATTTGCAATTGATAAAAAGACTTGAAATGGACGTATGAATAAAGAGGAATATACATCGAAACGAACATGAAAATTTTCATTGCAAGTGACTAATTGATTTCATTAGTTTCATCTCATAATGTTTGGCTTTGTGATCTAGTGGTTCAATTGATAATTTTATGAAGTAAGGGTGCAATGATGGACAGGTTCGACCTAGCGTGACTTTTATGATTAGTGAACCTTGCACTTGTTGCCATGCTACTGGAAGAGTTGAAGCTTTAGAGACCTCCTTTTCGAAGATTGAACAAGAAATTTGTCGATTGCTTGTAAGTATAGTTCATACTTTTCTTGTCAATCTCTTTATTCTCCATGGATGTGGCAACTGCCTCATCCTAGGGTTGGCCCAGCTTCAAGACCTATGAAAAGCCAAAAACATAAAATTAGCTTCATGGTCCATGATTGGAGCTTGTACAGAGAGGAGCTTGCTAGGGTTTTGAGAGATTTGGGATTGGGATCATCTACCAGCAGACTTATTCTTGATTTATGGAGAAATGAACATTGCTAAAAAATTGGAAACCAAAACTTGCAAAGAGTTCAATGATGATAACTTTAGGAATAAGACAATTTCTTGTGTGATTTTCTCCATTATTTATTATTATTCTTTTTTCTAAAGGCAATGATGGACCAGAAGGCAGAACCTGGAAATCCCAAGACATGGCCAAGATTTTTATTGAGGGTTGACCATCACATGTGTAACTATTTAACTTCTGGGAAAAAGACAAGACTTGCAATCTTGAGCAGTTCTCTCAAAGTCTGGATTCTTTTGAAGGTATGCCTTATAAGGGAGTACTTTTCTCTCTATATATATTCAAATGTACTTAGGATAGTAGAAAGTCTTCAACTTTTATAGTGTGCTGTTATAAGTACAGATGCATGCACCATTTATTTCAATATTTGATGGGCTTAAGCCTGACAGTTTCAGCAATGTGCAAAATAACCCTTGAATTGGCTATCCATTTCTACATTTGAGGAGAATTGCCAGTATGAAGGTGATTGAACAATAGTTCTGCTATGTTCTGAACTTCTCTTTTTCAGCCACAAGGTTCATCCTTAACAGTCCAAAAGTCTCTCTTTCTTCACACGGCATGTCTTTGGGTAAATCTGACTTGTCATAACATCTGGAGTTGCCTATGACAACTCAGCTTTACCGGGGAAATAATGGTTCACCTAGCGCTGCTTTAGATTCATTAATTCAGATCACAGAGACTAGCTGATGTCCTTATTATCTTCATCATCCTTGTAAAAGTGATCTCTTGGCAGGATAGACACATTGTCATGATAACAGTTTTAGTTGCATCCGTACCAGATCTCATTTGTTTTATGGCAAAAGAGGCTTAAATTTACAATTACATAAGCCATTGGCATCTCAGCAGTGGGCAAGACATACAACGGAATATGCTCTATCCAAGAAGCTTCCTTTTGGATGTTATTACATTTTGTTATAATTTTTAGTCTCATTTTATACAGCTTGGTCATAAGATGGGACATTGTATTACATTTTGTTCACAAATTGCAGGTTTTCAAGGTATCAGTCAAACAGTTAAAATTTTACTTCAGAAATGTTTGCCAATTCTTTTAGTAAGCATAGATTATAGGTGTATACTGCACATTGATGAAACAATGATAGTGCTCCAACTAAGGGCTGAGGCCTAGTGGTGGTACCAGTAGCTATCGGAAATATGCTTTTGGTCCCCAGTCTACATAAGAAAAAATAAGATAATTCTAATAAGCAAGTTTGTGGATGACTACTACTTGTGCCTTCGTTATTGCTTATCTGCAAAAAATGATAATCTGGCTGGACTTAATTTTTTTTCCTATAATTTACATTGCTAAATTCCTTTAACTCAGGTTGCTAGAGGCTTCACTAGAGGAGCATTTGAGGTGAAACCATTTACTGAGGACCAGGCAAATGATAATCTGCATCAGGTTGCAATATCAGTGCTAAGACAAGCAGAGACAAGAACTATCAATTCTGGCAAAAAAGTAACTCTTGTTCCTATTAAAAAGGCCAAGTCTGGTGGCAAATAAAGCGGGCATCTCACCTTTCATTTTTGTACATTCCTGCAATTTTTTTTTTTTTTGAATGTTTTTCATTTTATCTTGTATTTATATCTGTGAGGAAGGGGGAGAATAAGGATTACTGGTTTCATACAATGCTCTTTTTGTTTGGTGATTGATGAAATGTAGTTTGTTTTAGGTGTTTCTCACTAAAATCTTAAGACTAGCTAGTTTAGCATCGACTCCTGCAAGGGCAACCAATTTTGCTGTGAACAATTCCGGCAATGTTAATTGTAGCAATATAGCAATTTTAGTCTGCTCCCAACTCACTTCGTTACACTCCTATCTATATGGTTTACTGTGTTTGTGGCAGCCTTGGGATTTTATACATTTGTCAATACCCCCACCCAATTAGTTACTCAATGTTCCAGCAACACTCAAACATCATGTTCCATGATATCGGATTGCATAATTGTTGCAAAAACTTTTAAATAACAGTAATACGTGGGTTTAACAGCAATATGTGCACTTGAGGTTAACAACTACCTGAGAAGCAAATTATATCTTTGACGAGGTAACACATTACACAGCATGGAATGAAGAACAAAAGTGAAAAGACACTGATGATACTGGTTCGTGTTCTACAACTACAAAATTCAGGGTAATGCTGCCAGAACTAATAAGTAATGCTTATAGTTCCTCAAATCAACAGAGAGAATGACTAGAAGTACATGTCCTTATATTCTAATGCAGCATCATCAAATGCTAAAACCTCGTGTATAAGAATTAACTGGCAGCAGTACTGCAGGTGTTAATGCCATCTTTGCAATCGCTAGTAAGATCATTGAAAGTCTCAATCTGCTTTTTCCCTCTCAGGAACACTTCTGTACCAACGGACACCCTCATGTAGCCATCAAATTCAACAGGAACACCTTTGTTAAGTTTGATCGTCTCTGAGTACCACTCACTATTCTCATCCCAAAGATCCTTGTACTCATCAAGAAAATGGGTTGAATATTTGTCCTTCAATGGGTTGAAGAAGGTTGTGTCCCGTTCATTTGTGGCAATGTAGATATTCCTCCCATCTTCAATCTTTTCCGCTAAAGTTGTGAGAAGCGCATCAGGTGAAGTATCTGCAGCCAGATTCGGCCACAGTTCTTTGTTCATTGCTTTCTCCCCTCTCTCAATGTGAACTGCATCATAATCCCAATTCAATCTTGAGGCAATTGCTGACACAATATCCATCAGCCTTCTCGATTTCCATATCAAATGCCATGGCCGTTGAACAACAGACTCCGTCTCTCCTTCACACACCCTGTACCAGTAATTATCTGGTTTGACAGATCCAAACTTCCTCATAATCAGGGTATCTTTCACCTCCGTAAGCTTCATAGGCGTGACCCTAAAATCCTCAACAAGGTAAAGACTCAATCGATCTTTTTTGTGCCATTTACCCCAATCATCCCAAAATTGAGCCTGATCCAACACTGATGCTGCCTCATTCAAATGCTCAAAATCAAAATAAAACCTGAAATCTTTCCCTTCCTCATCCTGCTTTGAAAAACTGTAAATTGAATTCAAACAAATGGTCAAATCCATAACTAATGTTCGATTCAGATATTGTGCTTCACCTAATGCACACAAGAAACTCCACAAATAATGATCCATACTCCTACATCTATCACCACCACCATTATAAAGCAAATACTTGCCACGACTAAATGCATTCTCCGATTCAACCACAGGAAGGGAATCATTCACAGTTTCCCCAACAACAGGCAAAAGCACTGCCCCTTCTTGCTTGGTAGGTGTCTTTTCAAACCCAGGTTTCTGATTCTTCTTCCTCTTCCTTGCATTTACGCCTGTATGGTAATCCCCAATCCCCACAACACTAAGTGTACAATTATCGGACCTAGCTATCACAAATCGCCTATAATCCTTGTAGAATGCTGCAGTCTTCCCTTCCTTAGGCCTAAATCGCCATGCCATGTCAAAACTACTACCATTATCAGCAGGAACCGGTTTCCCAAACTGATAGAAATGTATATCCTTAAAATGATCTATTGCCTTTCTCATCATCAGATGAAACACTTCTGGGTCCCTACAATCTATAGGGCCATCACAATTCTCTGCAGTCAATTCAGGGGCACCATCGGCACCACCATCATTCAGGGGTGCCACATCCGTAACATTAATAAAATTGTTAAATACAGGATGGTTAGCGGGCAATAAGTCATCCCCAGTTTTGGACAAATAGTTATCAGGTTGAAACGTGGCATTTGTATTTGATGTGAGGAAAGTAGTGATCTTTGTAGATGGATGAAAAAGCGGGTCATCAGGTTCATATGTAGCAGCAATAATAGTGAAAATTAGGACTCCTAGGACAAATATTGTGAAGCAGAGATTACCAATCATAGCCAACGCATTTTGGCCAAGATTTTCAGACCTAAAACTTCCTGTTCTTGATAAAGTGGAACGGCCCAACATTTTTCCGCCGTTATATACTCTAAAAATCTACCGACAACTGCAAGAAATGGAAAAGAACCCAGATGACTAAAATGGAAAAAGAATTCAAGTACTGAGAGATACAGAATTTTAGATCTAGAAATGAAATGGGTTTTAAGGATCTTGCAAAAGAAATAAAAGAAACCAATAAAAACAATAATGCAAGATCTAGTAGACGAACTTACATTCTTAACTTGATCAAGAAAAATCAGTAAGCAGATTCATCCATATCGCTCTCTTTGACTCTGTGGAGTTTACTTCTGTGCAAAGGACTCAGATATGTAGAGTAAGTGAAGATGAGCTGAAGGAGAAGTTGCAGTAGGTCTCTGCCCTCTACTCACCTCTAATACAGGAGTCAAAAACGTTGATATGGAGATTTTAATTTTAATGTTAATTTATCTTCTTTTTTTTTTTTTCACCCATTTGAAAGAACTTTTGTCATGTTATACTGGAACGTGGAATTTGAGCTTTGCGGGAGACGTGACGTAAGAGTTTGGGATCGGTGGTCTTTAGAATTTTATCAGTTGTTTTTCTCTTTGTCCATTGTTTCATGCCACCTGGAGAGCGGGGGTACACCGACAATGGCAAAACTGTAAAATGAGCATCGAATTAATTGTACAATATAACGAATGCTATGATTTTTTTTTTTTTTGGTTTTAAAAGTGGAAATCCATGAGAATGAAAACGCAGGAGGAAATGTGAAAGTAGATATGGAAAAATGATATTTTTAAAAAAATTATAAAAGAAAATATGAAAGGAATATGAAAATAAGGAAATGCAGAAATATTTTTAAAATGAAAAATGTGACTCAACAAAAATTTTTGTGTTATATAAATAGAAGTCATTGTGAATCCAAAAAAAAAAATTTACGTGACTACTTAGTATGTATTATGTGAATTCTTTCTTATTGCATATAGTTCACAAAAAAAATTTCTCCGCAAAAACACTTCAATACATTTAATTCAATTATTAATTATAAAAAATCATCAATTATCATGAAAATTGAAATTTCCAGAAACTTTTAACTTCGGCAATTCAAGTAAAAAACCATCCAATTTTGCCAAATCGAATCACTTGGTCAAAATTCGATAACTCGACTATGGTCGACGCTTACATGGCAAATATTATAAAATTATATTTTACTCATAGGAACAACGCATGTCATTCTAGAAAGATTATTAAAAAATAGAAATTTGAAATGTTAAAAGGGAAGTTAGGGTTCTTCTTTCATCCTTCCTTCTTCCATTCATAATCTTTTGTTTTGCAATGTCTCAATTGTCTTTCATGGTATGGAGTATCCATCGAGTGTGAATAGATGTAATGTCTAATGCCGAAAGCGTTAGTGTGGATGACTCGGCAAAGGTTTTGCACTATGGACATGGGTTGATTATTGCATTTTATACCTCCTGCACATGGAAGGATCCTAGTAGAAGATTTTACCGGGGTCCTCTTTGGCATGTAAGTTGGGCATATCTTTTTAGGTTTTAACCTAGTTTGTTAGTTAAAAATCGAATTAATTTATTAGTTATTATGTTGAATGCAGGAAAATGATTTTGAGTACTTCAAGTGGTATGATCCATAGATCACTCGTTACTATAAGGAGCTAGTTTATTCTTCTGTTAAAGAGAAGAAGAATTTGAAGATTGAGGTTGACATCCACAAAAAGAAAGAAAAATTATGAATCGTAAACTGAGGACTATTGAAGAGGATATGCAGAAGTTAAAGGCTGAGAATAAAGAATTGGCTAACAAAGTGGAGGCATTGGCTGTGAGCAGGAATGCAATACTAGAGTAGAAAAAGAAATTGAAAAATAAGCTGAAGCAGACAAAATTGATAAATTAATTCTTGCATTTGTGTTCTTGACATTTGTTATTGGAGAGCATCAATATTATAAGGAGAAAAAGGAAAGCATGGCATCCACAATTATAATGCTACCTTGATGGCAAAATGCAAAATTGAAGCAAAGCTGTATTAGAATGTTGTTAGGTTGTAGTTGTTTTATTTTGGTGGATGGTAGTTCTAATGTAATTGGAATGGTATAAAGTTTGGGTATGTTTTGGGAGCTCTAGGAATTGTACTGGAAATGGTATGCACTTGGTTGAAATGCATATCCCTCTTGTATGCAATTGTCTTTTGGATTATGGAATATATGCATGAACTTAATATTAAATTTATTATCTCGTTCTCAATTAATTCTTAATATACAATCACATTAATCAAATCGTATCAATATAATAATTTGTCAATAACTAGATCAAAATTACACCAAAGCTGTAACAAAATATAACTACAAAATCACTCGACAACTATCTTGTCCATATTGCAAATCACTTAACCAAGTACAAATAACACTGCCTGTTCACGTTGCAAATCACATATCTATTCAACAAACAAAATAAGAGCATAATAACATTGTCTTATCCACATTGCAAATCACTTAACTATAATGGTTACTAACAAAATATAACTAATTTAAAGTTTGTAGTGGACACATAAGCCACAATAGTCACTATTGTCACTATCATCCAAAATGTAAACATTAGTCTGCTTGTGTTTAGGTTACACCAGATATTGGTTGTGACATGTTGAACTGAGGGTTGGTGCTGGCAGTTGCACCGGCTTTCACTTTTGCAGCAGCTTTTTTCTTGGAATTTCCAGTTGCAAGTACCTTTAAAGTACTAGTCCTTAGTTTAACAGCAGTCCTAGTAGTAGCTGCATCCGCTATAGTCGCATTAGAGTTATGCATCACTTGAACATTTCTAACACCAGGTTCCGTCAAAATAATTGTAACTTACTAATAAATATATTGCAAACTCACTTTATAATATATGTTGCTTGTGTCTTGGAACACCATAACCCCATACCCTTGTCTCACTCTTATTATTGTCAATCGTATTAGATTTGGGACAAGTTCTAATGAAAGCCTTATAGAAATGTTTTAGTCCCATGTCCATAAAGGTTGTAGCTGCTTCCTCGCTCGATTTTCTAATTTCATTGATATTGTCTTTAAATTTTGCTTTGTATGTGCGTCTTGCTACCATCCAGAAAACCTTTTTTAGAGCTTTCTTGTATGGTGTTTCCTCTAATCAGCATAAACATCTTGCACAATTCTTGTGCTCAACATGAGGGGTAAGTTCCCTAATAGCCTTCTCCAATCCTTTGCATCAAAGCAAAAATAATATACATTAATGTTAATAACACGGTTAATTAAATAAATTGGAAACTCACTTACATAAACCATAAAAGTTTCGTTACTTTTTGTTAGTCACTTACAAAGGTCCAACCAACTCCAAAACAAATTCTCATATCATTAAAAAATAATTTAAGAAACCATATCAAAGAGTGCAAATCTTCACCTTCAACCACAACCCAACATATAGGGAACATCTGGTTATTCCTATCCTTGCCAATAACACACAATAAAGCCCCGCCTAAGCTAGTCTTCAAAAAACACTCATCAAAGCCTATAACAGGCCTGCATCTAGTAGAAAAATATGTATTAAGAAACTGAATCCTATTTAAAATCTTTGAAAATACATAACCTGAAGATGGATCACTATCATCCATCTTAATTTCAATCGTCCCCATCTTGTCAACTCTCTTTAGTTCTGCTTTGTATGATCTCAACTTGGTATAATGCTCCTCATTTGAACCCCTCAACAAGTCTAGAGCTTTCCATCTTACTCTATAACACTTTCATATGCTCATTGTCAACCCATGCTTGTCTTTCACATTATCACGCAACTCTTACATTGACCATTTAAGGTTCCTTCTGAACTTATAAAGATACTTTTTTGCAATCCACTAAGATGTAGCTTGACTTTTCCTCGAGAATTTTATAGCATTTTTGCTCTGGTATATTTGATCTTAAAAGTATGTTGTAACTGCACTCCCATATAGCCTCGAAGGACAGCCTTTGCCATCCACACCAAAACATTTAGCCTCAACACGTGTTTGTGCTTCTCATAAACATAAACTCCCATGCATTCATTATTGCATATTTTTACACAACTTTTTCGTATTGTTTTGTATCATCAAAGAATTTCAAAGAATGAATCACTTTTGTATTACCCAAGTTGGTTTGTAAACATTAATAGTGAATTATAAGCTGGTCCATAATGATATCTATCATCCTCCATGAATAATGAAGGCTTATGTTCCTTTCTGTTGGGGAAAAAAAAATCGTAATTGCGAGCAATAGCTTTTCTCTGACAATGAAAGCTTCTACAACTCAAGAAAATCTCCGAAGAATGTTTCTTTTATTTATTTATTTTTTTTAAAAGGCCACCAACACTATTCAAAATCCAGAAACTGAAAATCAAAATTTCAGAGGAACACCCAAACATAACATGTTGGCTCATCTGAAGAATTTGGATGAAAGAGACATCTTTATTTGACCTCGCGAGAATGACTTAGAATGATGTTATTTAGCTAAAGGCACTTTTGTTCGGCCTTGGGATGAACAACAATATTCTTTCATTAACGGACGCATCTTTGTGTGAACTGCCCTCTGGGAGAATAAACAAACAAAAAGATAAGCAACAACACAACCATTGCGTCTGAAGAACGAATTGAACGGGAAATCCGATGGAGCATGATGCAGAACAATAAAATTATTTTCCAATTGGCTGCAATAGTATGGCTAAGTTCTCCACATTTAAAATCTTTGTATCTATCTTCATAATAAGCAAAATCTTGTCAACCAAATATACATTCTAACAACTTTGCAAAATGGCCTTTTATGGTCTTTAGCATTAAGTTTCTTCATCGAACATTCTCCATCAGAGAACATAGTCAATATGAGAAATGACCTTAGTTATTATAGTTATGGCAAATGTTATCAGTATCTTTAACTATTTGCATGTACTCATTTAGTAAACCCCTGCATTTTTCAGTATCTTTAACTATATTATCAGCATCTTTAATACATGATATATTGATTAGTTATAATGATGAAGTCAAGACTATACTGAACAATCTGGAATGGATGATGTTGCTTAAATACCTAAGCATGACCAAGCACAATCAATGACCAACAAGGTTTGAATGATAGGTCAGGGTAGGACCGCAGTCGAACAATTTGGATGATGTTACTTAAAGACCTAGGTAAGACTCGGGCATAATCGATAACCTACAAGGGCTGAATGAAAAGTCGGCATAAGATCCCTATTGAACGATGGATGATGTTACTTAAAAGACCTAAAAATGTCCTCAAGGACATTAAAGGCCTATTTGGTCCAAACTAAAGAGTTAGGTGTGACCCAAGACAAGCGATCTTTAGTGACATTGTTTGCACACTTAAGCACGTTCCCGCCAAATGGGTTAGGTATGATCCAAGACAAGCGATCTTTAATGATATTGTTTGAACCAGGGTTTTAAATCATGGTCGTGCCTGCAGTCGCATTTGCATTCACATAGTAGACGTGTCAATATATCATAGATAATTTGTAATGATTGCGGTTGATATCAACATATCATAGATAATTTGTAATGATTGCGGTTGATAGTATTGTGAATTTTTTAAACAAATTCACAATATAACTAAAATCAATATATATTAAAGAGTATATAATAACAATAATAAAAATATAGAAATTAATAATTAATCAAGTACAAATATTTAAATTATAAGACATAATCAAAGGTTCTCACCCATAATAGGTACTTATTAATAAGTATATATTATTAATAGTTCATCCAAATAAATATAATAACTTAAATATAAATATTTCAATTATATGATAGAATTGATAGTTGTCACCAAAAGAGTGGCGTAATAAATGATATTAAAATACGTAACTTTATTGTGAAATATTTATTAATAGACCTGAATTTAAATCAATAATTAATAACTTATTTTAGTTACCCTATTAATATGATTTTAATATTTGAAATTGATTAATATTAATTTCTATTATTCACAATTATTTTATTATACTATATAATTAAATGATAAATAAATAAAATTAAAAAATAAAACTATAAATAAAAATATATTGATAAAATAAAATAACATCTCATACATAGACAACTACTCATATTTCATTATAAATAAAAAAATCATATATTATTTTACATTTTAAAAAATCTCTAATATTTTTTAAAAAATAATTAATGTATAACATGTTAAGGATTTTTTCTTGCAAATTATACGTGTATTTGCTCTCTATTATAACTCAACTGCTAAAACCCTAATACTTTGTACCTTTGTAATCAAAATCAGAATTTATTCTCCATCCTTATCTAGCCCACCCAACTCATTCTCAGTTAACCACACCGACCACCTCATATTACTCCAAAGGAGAAGACAGCCGTGAGATAGTAAGCTAATAAATGGAAGCATTTTTCAAATTGATCTCTACTAATTTCTTCTCTGCCTAATCAAATGATTACAAGATACAAATGAGACAAAGCCAATAGGAGAGAGCACTTACACAATCTGTTGGTACGAATTCTCAGGGCGTATTACGATTTTTCATCAAGGGGGTGGATCAAAGTGATTTCAGCGAAGAATTGATCTCACTTCGTCAATGGGCATTGTAGAACCTGTACGATTGATTGAGAGTGTGCAGCTAAGATACCCAGAATCTCTTCATGATGATGAAAACCAAGTATGTTCTGTTTTGAAGAAAACCAGATCTATTTTCTGCGTTAATGAAAACCCAAGTGTGTGTTTCTTCTTCTCTTGCTTTTGTCTATTATCTTTTTCCCTTTCTTTTGTTTATTTCAATTTCAACATTATTGGTTTTGTTGGTACAAGATTCTCTGTTTTGTACAATATTCTGCTGGCTTTTGTTGTGTTTTTTCACTTTGTTATTTTTGTTTTGTCTACTGACACGCTTTGAATCGCCGTTACTGATCATATCAAAATGGTAACGGCTATTCGCCTGTGATTTCAATTTCCCCTTTAGATATCGGTCCATGTCATATCGGCTTCATCAAAATCTGTTACGTATCGGCTGTATCGGTCGATATTTAAATACCTGGTTTGAACACTTACGCACGTTCTCAAGATGACCTATGTGGTCTAAACCAAAGGCCTGGGCATGACCCTGGTTAAACAACTGACTTTATTGCTTGCAGATTCAATAACGTCTTAGACACAATCAATTACCTATGAGGATGGAACAAAAGGCCTAACCAAGACCAGGGCAGAATAATATCAACTGAAAGCTTGAAAAGGAATCGAACACGATTAATAACTTACAAAGTCAAATAAACAGGGCCAAGACTGGAGCCATACGATCTTATCCATTTACTCATACATAATTAATGACTTAACTTGTCTAAATACAAGGACCTAAAAACAAACCCAGACAAAATGATAGCAATCCTAAATTAAATACTTAAGCATGTCCTTAAAATTAAGCAATGATGTAAAAGGGAATACCAGGTGAGTCCTATAATGACCTAAACCCTCACAAATGAACTAAACAGTATTTATAAATGGCCTAAGTAGCTCGAACCTAAGATCAATGACCTGAGAGGGTTAATGAATGATTCAACCATTAAATCTACGCATGTTAAGAGGGTTAATGAATGATTCAACCATAAAAACTAGGGTATATCCTTAGGCATAGTCAATTACCTGAGAGGTCTATAATAAGACCTAGGAATGCCTCTCAGAAAAGCAATCCTAATGTCTACACAATATCCTCAGGCATAGAGGAATCACCCAATAGGTCCTCAATAACACCTAAGCATATCCTCAGACAGAGCAATGTGAACAACCACACAAAGAGAGAGAGAGAGAGAGTGAAGAGCATAGATAACTAATGACAAGGGATGCCTTAGGCAAAACAATCTATATAAAGACCTTTTGTTTGAGCCATTCGCAGGTTAATATCCATAGTGGCATATCAAGCAACATAGGCATACTACGAAGTGCAAACAACTTAAATGATTACAATAAATATTATCAAATCCAATAAGTAGATGAAAAATCACAATAAGAAGAAGAGAAAAACAAGCAAACTAGAAAGATAAAGTTAATCTGCAAAGAGTCTTAAGGAAGGACAACATTGAAAGAAGAAACCAATTCTTAAAAGCAATAAATGTCAACAAAATCGTCCAAAAAAAAAAAAAGATGATACAGCCACACAATTAGAGAAAAACAAACAAACTAGAAAGATAATGTTAATCTGCAAAGAGTCTTAAGGAAGGACAACATTGAAAGAAGAAACCAATTCTTAAGAGCAATAAATGTCAACAAAATCGTCCAAAAAAAAAAAGATGATACAGCCACACAATTAGAGAAAAAAAAAAAAGTGGCAAACAAAGTCAAATTTTGGTCGACGAAGAATGACAAGTTACTTGAGTAAAGGTTAAATAAGCAGCCCTAAATCAAGGTAAAATAAGCAGCAAAAGAAAACTAAACATGAAAAAAGGATGAAAACAACTCAACCTCAACCCTTATTAGGATTGGATGATCAAAGAAGAAAAATAAAGAAAAGATTGCGTGCACAAAAGGATGCCACTTTAGTAAGCTCAGAATTAAAAAAAAAAAAAACTGAATCATTATAAAAACAACTGTATAAAATTTGACTCTTTAGGACAGACAACTGATGGAGACTGACCAAAGCAACTCAAAAATATCCCTAACTTTACCTAGAATATTTCAGACAGCTTAGCAAAGAGCCTGATTGATGGATATCCTCGTATCCTACACACATATAAAGTGATAAGGGGCTCCCTTCTCAAGGTATGGTTCCTAGCTTGTTTTGACACCTCTCACTGGACCACCATTATTGACTTGACCTTCAATGATTTAATGTGTATAAATCAAGTATAAAAATTCAATAGTATAATCACATAAGATTCAAGAGCCATGGAATGTGTTTTACCATAAAAAACTATAGATCCAGTACTTTTTTTCTAGTGGCTCATCCTAACAAAGTTATAAAATTTTAAGAAAGGATGGCAATATTTCAATACTCAATTGAAAATTGTATTTTTTTTCCAATACTCCAATATATATATATATATATATAATACCTTTTTCTCCCTTGTTCTGAATCTGTAAATTTGAATATCAAAAGCGACTGCACCTAGGCCATCTTTAATACAATATTATACAGATTACATCTCGAATCAGCTACATTATTGTGTAGTCAACAAGGAGCACCCCTATCTCTAATCTTTTGTAAACAACCATGTACCAAGACTAAACATAAAAATCATAACATACACACAAATGTAGTGCTTACCATCTTTCCATCATAAACAAATTCATGTTATTACAGACATTGACTCGATTAGTACTCGTTCTCCAGCTGGGAAGAACATATATGTAATGTTCAAGAAAAGAGACTCAACTTTTCATATATACATGATAATGAGGGATGTACAACACAATGTTGAGTGCCCCAGAAAAAGTAGACTCTAGTGAAATCTAATTCAGTATATTAGTTTCTCCATTCATCTCTGTTTGAAGATGACATAAAATGGGTACAAGAGTTTTATCTGGACAAACAAAATAAAGATTCAGATCAAAACTCTAACCCGGGTTACTTGTAAGTGTCATTCTCGAGCCAACAGGACACATCATGTGAATGAAATCTCAGAAGGTGTACATGAAGCCACACTCCGCTGGATGCAGTCCATACTGCGCTCCATACTTCTTTGAACCATGTCCTGTAGTAGCCTTGTGGCAGTTTCAGCAGTTTTACCAGAGCCATCAACTTGTGCAGCAATGTCGTAAACAATTCTCTCCAATACTGAGGATGCCAATTTCTTTTCCTGAGGAGTATGTCTGAGCAAGTCTAGGAGTGTTCGAGCTCTTTCTTGAGCTTTAGGGGTTCCCTCGACAGTTAGTTGTAGAAGCCCAGGGATTGCACCTTCATTAAGAATGAGTTCCCGGTACTTATCCCTGCTGCTCCGGCACAAAGAGAGTAAAGCTCCGACTGCGTGTTCTGTACTAACAAGTGATCCATCTTCAACTGTCTCTACTAGAGTTAAAATCCCACCATCTGAGTCTGTGATTGCATGCCGCCCTTCTTCAGTGTTGGAAACAGCTTCAAGTAGAGCTGTTGCTTTCTCAGCAAACTTTGAATATTTCTTGCATTCTTTAAGGAGTTTAATGAGAGGGGAAACTGCAGTAGCATCCACAATTGAATGGGAATTCTTGGCGCAGGTCAACAGATTGTGAAGCGCTGTCACAGCATCAACTTTTCCTTGGACACCCCCACAGTTCAGAATCTGAACTAGAAGAGGTGCAGCTCCTGAAGCTGCAATGATTGGCTTGTTAGGTTCAGCAGCTGAGAGTGTTAAAATTGCAGCAGCAGCTAACTCCCTTAAGCTACCATTCTGCAACCTGAGAAGTTCCACGAGTGGAGGAATAGCACCAGCTTCCACTATCTTGACCTTATTTCTGATAAACAAGAAATATGCATAGGACTGAATCAGACACAATGATTGTGTACCTTATGGACTAGTAAAATAGAGAATGCCAAAGCAATTGTATTAAATATAAAGTTATACCTAAAAATGAAAATAAATACAAGAAATCACATAATAATATGAAGATTCACCATTTGTGCGACCACCTATTGCATAAGTAACCAATTTTCTGACAGAAAAGGGTAGTAGTTACACATAGGCAAATATATATATATATATATAAGACCAAAACTATCAAAACAAATAGATTGCAATCGTAATTGATTCATCAATTGAGCTGAAAGAACAGTGCGTGTCATTGAAACAAAAAAATCTGTCTTGGACCTCTTACTCTAGAAATCAACACTGCACACAGCCATCATCCCCTCCCACCCCCCTTCTCTTTTTTCCTCTCCTCCTCCCAATAAAAATAAGAAATTGCGAATTTGCAATATTTGAACAACCAACACCCTGCAAAGAAATTGTATCATTTCATGACCACAGCTGTAGAAGAAGGATCAACTCAAGAAATCAAACCAAAAGCCTCGCCGATACATTTCACAGCACATGAAAACATCGCTCCACAGAAACATGTAGCAGATAACAAACTAGGAAAGTTAAGATACTTAAATTGCAAAATTATAGGAACCTATCTCCATCTCGGAGCAAATATGGATAGCTAAATAGTCCAATTACAAAACCCTACAATTGCAGTCAATCTTTTCAACAATTGTAACAGGCCAAAAACCATAAAAGCAGATCATCCATTCTTCAAATTGGTCACTACCCTATTCCTGTTCAATAATTCTATTCACAAATATAAATTAATCCACCATCAAAAAAAACTGAAAAATACCCATAATGTAAAAATGGAACGTTTTAATCATATGTGCGCCTAAATACAAGAAAGAAAAACGGAGAGGAAGAGACCGTTCATTTCTGACTGCAAGATTGAGGAGAGCAAGAAGAGAGGCGTGACGGGCGTCGAGGTTAGAAGAGAGAAGCATGAAAACAAGGGGCTGGATGACACCGGCGGCGGCGAATTTGGAGCGAGTCTTAGCGGAAGATTTCCTGACAAGCTTTCGGATGTCTCGAGCAGCTTGAATTTGGGAAAGGAGATCTCCATTGATGAGTCTATCTGATACTTGCAGGATTAGGGTTTGCTTCCTCAAATTTTTCAACGCTTCTTCTTCTTCTTCTTCCGATACTGTTGCTGTTGCTGCTTCTTCCCGTCCCATACTGAGGGTTTCTTGTTTTTCCTTCTTCTTTCGTTCTTTCTTTTTTATCTTTTTAATGATGATTGAGGTTTTCCATCTGTCTGAAACGGAAACCCATGGGAAATTATCCACTAAGCATAATATTTACACAATTTTCTTTTTCTATAAAAACTTTTTTTAAAACCTTCTGAGTTTATAAAAAAAAAAAAAAAACCTTTAAAATCATATAACGGAAAAAATCAAAAGTTTTTTCATATTCATAATATTTTCTTCAAATATTTTTAACTATAATTTTTAAATTTTAAATGGAAAATCTTTAAATTATTTTAAATGTTGCACAAATTTATCTGTTTTATGTAAAATTTTACGTAAATTAATTAATAGCTATTTAAAATTCGTTATATTTTAGATAGCTTCAGTTAAAAACAAATGATAGTCAAACAGGAAAAATGTTAAATATTTTAAATTGTTATTTATGAAAAAATATATAAGAAATATTTATTGTTGGTTGCTAATTTAAAATTTATTATCTTTTATATTTCAGTGAATTGATGATTTTTTTATTTTCAAAAATAAAAAATGAAACATCTGAAATTTTAAAAATGAAAAAGAGAATAAAATGAGAAATTGTAGTTATTTTTTAAAAAAAAATGTATGATTGAAATTTAAAAACTAAAAGTGTTTTTAGTTTGAAATGTATAATATATAATTTTATGAGAAAAATAGTTAAAAAATTCCTCATATATATTATTAATATTAGAGATAGATACATTATTTTACCCTAATATAAGACTCACTTAGTCAATATTAGATATAACAAACAAAAAGAAAAACAATCTAAAGTTAATGGATAATATTAGCAGTGATAGAGTATGGTTTTGGATCGATTGATTAAAAATATTTAATATTAGAAAGAGTATTTAAAAATTTAATTCAATTTTAATTTGGATATTTTAAATTTTAGTTTAATTTGAATTTTATTTTAGCTTTATCTCATACAATTCAATTTCATTTGATACAATTCAATTATGCAGCTATTAAAAAATATACGGACAAAATAAATGAAAAAAATACCTATGTAAATCCAGATTTCTAAATAACATGGTAAATGAATTCCATTAACAACAAAAAATTTTAAGAATATTAAATTTTGATTGTCAAAGATTTAGAGAATGATTATAAATTTTTAATTTTATTTATTAATTTATTACATTTAGATTTTTAAAATATTTTTATTTACTTATAAAGTAATTTAGCTATATTATTTATTTAATTTAATAGTTTTGATAAATATTTAAATATTAATTTCTTTCAAAATTAATTTTTTTATTCATGAAACACATTAAAAAAAATCTATAATCAGAAAACCAATATCTTCTAAATTCAGATATTAACAATAATAATATCAAACTCACCCTTAATTTTAAAATCTAATTATAATTATTGGGGAACTTTTAAGATTGAAAATATAATTATTCAAAAATGTATGATTTGATTTGGACAAAATAGTCCTAGGTTAATGTTGGAATACAAAATCCTGTGGCATTATACCACCCTATATTTAATATTCAAAATTTAATTTACGGTAATTAATTTAATTGGTATCCCAGTTTCATTAGGTATTATAATCTATTAATTAAATTTTGAATTCTTTATTCCTAATTTCGGCTTATTTGGTTTTCATTCCCATTTCAAAGCAAGTTGACTTGTTCGGTAAATTATAACATAAACCTCGGATTATATAGTATTATGGTTCATGCGCTTAAAGGTAAATACAAAATTTGAAGATTTTCAAATTAGACCAAGTAACCGAATTGAATCGAATCAAAACTGAAAATCTCTAATGTAAATAATAAAATATCTAAACCAAACTATATTAATTTTTTTTAACGGAACAATACTGAAAATTTTATATTATCCAGACCGAGAATCAAACCGAATGGTATTATAACCGTCGTACCGAAAAATTGAACTGTAGTTATATATATATATATAGATAAGTATTTTAATTATAAAGTTTACTAATTAACTAACTCAATTAGTATATATTAATAATTAGACTTTTATTAATTATAAATTAGCAGTAAATATTAAAAAAAATTAATTTAACATTTTATGTATAAGTTATTAGTTATAATTTATTAAACTATCGTTTATTTATTTTAGTCTTGAATGATTAAAGTGAAAATATAAAATTTATTTTAGTGTGGTTCATAAAGACGAAAAATATAATATTTAATTTTAATAAATTAAAATAATTGAATACTCGAGCCGGTATCGAACAGAATCTAAAAGTCTTCAAAGAACTAAAAATCGAACTGAAATATCTTGAATTTATAAGGAACTAAATCAAATTAGACTGAAAATTCAAGATGATACCGGTTCTCCATTTTTAAAATCTTCAAAATATTAGTCTAGTCCCAAAGATTTTTAAATCCTCAAATTAGATCTAACCGTACTCACCCCTACGTGTGCCTACTACACATACAAATATAATGAATATTTTAGAATCAACTATGAAAAATTATGATCAACTATGAAAAATTATGGACAATAAACATTTTAAATTTAAATAATGAACATTGTTTTATTTTTCATAAAATTTTTTTATCTAACATTAATGATGTAACATACATTTTTATTGCTTTTGATATTTTTATTTTTTTTTTATTTGATTTTGAACTACACTTGTACAAAGGCTGAATTTGAGTTCTATTGGACCAAGTACATTAAAAAGTTTCATTCTCTTAATGTTTATTATTTGTCCATGAGTTAATTTGTCCACTAAAATATATAACCTTTCATTCATAAAGTTTGATATGCATTACTTAGTATTTAGATGTTTATTATTTATAAACACAATATTTGTCATTTTTATTTTTCATGTTTAGTATTTTTATGTAATATTCTATATGAATTAATTTATTTGTCAAAAACATATAACTTTCTTTCATTAAATTCTTTGTTAATTGATGACTATTTAAATGTTCATTATCTGCTTGCACAATATTTATCTTCTATAATTTCATGTTCATTAATAATACATAAATATTTATTAGCTATAATATTTATATTTATCATATTTAATTCATTAACACAATATTTATCAATCAAATATACAATATTCATTACATGTATAATTGCATCAATAATATTTATCATATTTATATTTGATGTTCATCATATTACATACATAATACTGACAACAATTACATCATTAATGTCATATAAAAAATTTTCATCAGAACAAAACAGTATTTGTTATTTAGATTTAAAATATTCATCATCTAGATTTTTTTCGTGAGTTGATTCTAAGATATTTATTATATTTGTATGTGTAATAGAACGCACAAATCGTAATACTACAAAATTTGAGATCCATTATATAAAACTTGAGTTGATTCTAACTAGAACTAGCTAAAGAGTGAAGCAGCAGTGAGAAGAAGGAGGAGCAAATGCAAAAATAGTAACATTAGAATTTATAGGCTATTGCCATGATAGTGAATAATATTATCACCGACATGGATCAAGTTTTGAGAAATTTATACCTTTAAAGAAAAAATCCAACCCACTGAAATTGTATAAGATTTAATTAGTTTATTGTAAAATATGAATGGCGTTATGTTATTTTTTTCTATATGAAAATAAATACATATTTTTTGTTAATTTACTAATAAAAATTTTATAATATTATAAAATAATTTTCCAAAATACATCATAATAATTTATAAAATAATATAAATTATCAATTAATTATTCTATTATTAAAATTTTTCAAAAATTAATTCATCATGAGAATATATATATATATATATAATTTTATTTTTTCATTTATTTTCTATATCTATTTTGTTTAATTGTATTGTTTAGTTTTTAGATTTTCTATAATTATAATAATTTATTGGGAAAAGGACAAAATTCTACTCTATAATTTTTCTCTTTTGCAAAAATGGTCATATGATTTATTTATTAACAAAACTCTATCATGTGGTATAATATTATTTGCAAAATGGTATCAGATTTGTAATTTCGTTATATTCATCTGACTTGGCATTTGATTCTATACATTATTTCAACTAATTATGTGTCTAAAATTTAGATACATAATTTTTTCACTCGAATACAATTTGTTTTTTTTTTTTGTTTACTTTTTGTATATATTTGAACAAATTTATAGAAATAAAATTTATTCAAATATATATGTAGAAAGTAAAAAATATGAATAACTTTGTATTTAGAGTGAAAAAATTATGTACCCATATATAATTAGTTAAAATAATATACAAAATTTAGTATCATTTTAGATAGATATAACAGAGTTACGGATTTGATATCACTTAGTAAATAACGTTACATCTCATGATAAAGTTTTACTAATAAACAAATCACATGATCATATTTGCCAAAAAAAATCACAAGGTAAAATTTTATATTTTTTCCTAATTTATTTCAAATATTCAAATATAACTCTAACGAATAAATAATATAATGCGTAAAAGATTTTGACTAAACTACTTCCAATTGCAAGCAACTATCTATAACTATAATCTCTTGTGGCTTCTCACATGCTGATAGACAAACACGTCTTGACCCTGGCTCTGGATAAGAACAATTCAACCCATCTTGTCATATTCTTTGCGTTGTTTGCCCGTCAAAAGTATTGCAAATTTGATTCAATTTACATAATTGCCTCCAAAATCAAATTTCAAACTCACATTTTATTTCTAATGGACAGTTTATCCTATGTTAAGTTAATTCTTTAATAAATAAACAATTAAGAGTTTATTAATTTAGGATGCAACACAACCCTATGTTTAGGGTGGTAGTTTCCTCTCTAGGAATTCTCATTCCCAATCTTTTGTTTAGGGTTTGTATAGCGGTTTGATAGGAAATCACCTTCATTTCCACAAAAATCTCATCTTTTTTTTTCCTTATTTTTCTTTCATTTTGGTTCATCTTTACTATTTCGTTTGGTGGTTGTTTTGCTTTAGTTGTATCTTGTAGTCTTGTCTTCACTTCATTTTGTTTAGCACATCCATAATTGGTCTTTTTCTATTTTCATCTAATTGTGTTTTCTCATCTTTGTTTTCCTTTGATATCATATCTGTTTTTGTATCAAGGTTGTGTCAACTTTGTGGTAAAGTTTGTGTCTCTGAATTTTTAGGTTTTAGCTTTAGCTCTCTTAGTTTGTTAGTTTTGATACTTTATGTTTTTTGTTGGGTATGGCAACACCACTTTGAGATATTACAATTGACGAGAATGAAGAAATTATTGTTGTTTACATAGTGGATATTACAGTTATTGAGAAAAAAACATCATTGTGTATATTGTTGGAAGGTCTGGACGAAGCATTTTTTTCAATGCTTATGGCTTGCTTGAAACGATGCGAAAATTATGGAGACCAATGAAGGGCATGGAAGCATGGGAAATTGAGACAAATTCATTTTCATTTTAGTTCCATAGCTAGTGAGATAAGGAAAAAATCCTATCAATGGAACATTGGCACTTTGATAAACATGTATGGGTCATTAAGGAGATTGACAGTACAAGGCAACCTCTCAACTGTAGTTTCAAATGGCTCCTTCTTGGGTTCAAATATATGATCTCCCAATGATATGTAAGACAATGAACACGATAAAAGCTCTAAGGAATAAGATTGAAAGAGTGTTAACTATTAATGAAGGATCATTGATTGGGCTTAGTAGATGTGTAGGGATGAAGGTAATGATTGATTTGCAAAGGCCTTTGTTAAGGGGTAGTAAATTAGGAATGAGCAATGGAGCTTCAATGTGGGTGTATTATAAGTACAACTGATTGTTATCCTTTGTTACAGTTATGGGTGTCTGGGACATATTTGGCAAGATTGCGAATCATTGAGAGAAAAGGAGGATGGGGAGGAAATAGATTAGAAGAATTTTCCTTATAGTGATTGGATGAGATGTTCTCCAATGAAGAACAGTAGGGTGTTGTCAGGAGCAAAGCCAAATGATGAGAACTTGCCTGCAAAAAGGGAGTTGTATCGTGCCATACATGGAACAAGTCTGATTTTGAGAGTAAAAGCAGCAGATAAAGGAAAGGAAAATGAGACTTCACAACACGTGCTTGGGGAAGATGTTAGATATGTGGAGGTTATTACAAAAAAAGGCAATGTTGATGTTTGTCAAGAAAGTAAGGGCGATGTTTTATATACAGGTGCAACGAATCGTGGACTCTTACTTACAATACCATATATAAATTCTACACTCCAAACTTTCGAATCACACCCACACAACACCTTAACTATTCTAAATACCATAAACCACTATTCCATAAAAAAAAAATATACCAGCTACCATGGCCTCACCATTAACACCTCTCACCAGTAACCTCAAAGATTCAGGTGCATGCTCACATAACACTTCACCACTCTCATGCACCACATACCAACTTTCTAAGGAAAATAATTTGCCCAACTTTATGGCCCCACTAGTAACATCTAACTCTACCCAAATTAACACCACCAAACAATGTTTCCTTGACACTCACCTTATAACCAACTTGAAACCACAAAAGTCTCCAAAAAAAGAAAAGAGGTCAGTTAAAATAATTTCTAGAGGTCATAAAGGATTCCATTTGATACAACATGGGAGTGATAGTATGGCAAGAAAAAAAAGGAAAAATGTGGATGACACTATCATAATAGATAGTATGGGTCTGAAGAAGTCGAAAGTGGCATATATGTTTGCCATATTTTAAAAGAATTTCAAATAGTGGGTGCTGAGTCTCGGCCCCACAGAAAGCCATGAAAACACTATGTTGGACATGTCGTAAGCTTGGAAATTAAGCGACAATTTGGGTGTTTCGCAAGGTGGTGCGCTCTGAAGCTCTTACAATTATATTTTTAATAGAATCGAAGATGTCTCATCAGCAAGTGGTAGAGTGGAATTGTAAATATTTTGGTTTTTATAGGTGCTTTTCAATTAATTATAGAAGGGATAAAAGTAGTAGGAAAGGTGGTTTGTGTATGATTTAGAATACTTCTATCGATCTGTGTTTGATGTCCTAGTCAGATAATCATATTTTTATGATGGTTAATCAAAAATGGGTATTTACTTATTTTTATAGATGGCTTAAGTAGGATAGAAGGTGGCAAAGTTGGGATCTTCTCCAAGCTATTCACGTGACTATCAATGATCCATGGCTATGTGCAAGTGATTTCAATGAAATTATGTGGTCTTTTAAGAAGTAAGGTGGTAATATCATATTAGACCATATGATTGTAGCTTTCAGAGACACGGTGGAGAGTTATGGACCACTGGACTTAGGTTTCAATGGACACAAATTTACATGGACAAATGGTTAGAGTGGCAATGCAAATATTGAAGAATGACTGGATATATTTTTAGGTAATGAGCAATGGTGTAGCCTATATCCCCAAATTTAGGTACAACACCTAACTCGGTCTCACTTTAACCATTGTCCAATCTCTATTTATTTCAATGCATTATACATTTCTAATGGATGAGGGGGGAGGAGATGTAGATGAAAGCTTTCTCGTTTTAAACAAATGTGGTTGCAACATGAGGAGGTGATTGGAACTAGCTAGATGGGTGAGAGTGAGGGCGAGATATAAGGAAAAAATAAAAAAAATGTGGGTCTACTTTAAAGGGATGGGAAAGAGAGGTGTTTCGAAATGTGACAAAAAGGTTGAGTAGTTTAAGGGAGGCGTTAGATAACATACAAAAGTAGATTCAGAGTAAGAAGAATGTAAGGGAGGGAAAATAGTTAGAATGAGAGATTTCAAAGGTATTAAAACTGGAAGAGGTGATATGGTGTCATCGGTCAAGAGTTTCCTGGCTTAAAGATGGGGATAAGAATACTACATTTTTTCATATGAAGGCAAATCAAAGGATAAGATGGAATAAGATTGAGCAGATTTAAGATGCAAATGGCCAATGAGTAGAGGAGGAAAGAGATATTACAAGGATTATGATAGATTATTTTAGGAGTATCATTACTTCTGTTTTACCTAGCAATATTCACAAAGTATTAAACACCGTTGAGTCTAAAGTAACTCCTAAAATGAACTCTCTGCGATTGAGACCATATATTGTTGATGACGTACATAAAACTTTAATGTAGATGCATCCATCGAAAGCACCAGGACATAACAATAAGTCTCCTTTGTTTTATAAAAAATTTTGTCATATTGTCAGCCATGATGTTGTCCCTACAGTCTTTAACATTTTGAATAATGGTGTTAATCATGTTTCCCTTAATCATACTTTTATTATGCTTATTCCTGAGATTAAATCACCTAAATGTCCAAAAGATTTTAGACCCATCAGTTTATGTAATGTCATTTGAAACCAAAACTATTGCTAATCAGTTAAAATTAATTCTTCTAGATATAATCTCACCCACTTAAAGTTCTTTTGTACTCGATGGACTAGTTATTGATAATGCCATGGTTGCTTTTGAAATTTTTCACTCCATGAAAAAAAAAAAGGTGAAAGGGAAGAGAGGTACTTTAGCTTTAAAGTTAGATATGAGTAAAGTGACATTTCATGAAATCTATTGTGTGTAAATTAGGTTTTCATACTTCTTGGATTGACCTTATTATGTGGTGTGTCACTTTCGTGTCTTATTCTTTACTAATCAAAGCCTAACTAGATTTTCCATCCAGATAGGGGTCTTTGACAAGATGACCCCCTTTCTCCTTATTTTTTCTATTATATGCAAAGGGTCTATCATCAATGATTAAGGTTCCAAAGATAAATGGCTCCATTCATAGCGTATAGGTTGCTAGGAGCGCCCCTCCAGTCTCACACTTTTTTTTTACTGATGATAATATTTTATTCACACGAGTCACTTTCCCAATGGTGGATAAAATTGCTGAGATTCTTCATATTTATAAGGAGGTGTCAAGCAAAAGATTAATCTTGATAAGTCAAGAATCTCCACAAGTCGGAATGTGCCTAATGATTTCAAGCAACAACTTTGTAGAGGTTGGGAGTGATAAATACCTAGGTTTGCCAACTCTAATTGGTAAGTGTAAAAAGGAGGAGTTCAGGATTATCTAAGATCGAGTAATCAGAAAGCTAAAAGGGTCTAAAGTGAATTCACTATCTAAAGAAGGCAAAAAGGTTTTGCATAAAGTCGTCATTCAAGCGATTCCTACTTATTTCATGAGTTGTTTCCTTTTCCCTATACTTGTGTGCAAAGCAATTGAAAGTGTGATAGCAAAATTCCGGTGGGGCATATTCAGGGAGAGAGGAAAACGCACAAGACAAGCTAGAACTGTATGACAATCTCTAAGAAAAGGAGGGGGTATGGGCTTTAAAGATCTGCATTATTTTAATTTAGCAATGTTAGCAAAACAACTATAAAGATTGAAAGAAGATACCCAATCATTTTTTCAAAGTGTTGAAGGCGAAATATTTCCCAAGGGTTAGCTTGGATATAACAGGTTATAACAGGTTTAGGCCAACAACCGAGTTACTTATGGCATAACTTGCTGGCATCAAGAGTTTTACTAAGAAAAGGTACTATTTGGCAAGTTGGTAATGGGAGGGATATCAAAACTTGGATGGACCTGTAAGTAGGGATGGGTAATTTTGATATGTCGCACCAAATACTAATAGATTTACCACTTGATACTCTAATGAGCTTCTTTATTGATAAGGAAAATAATGCATGGATCGCTAATCTAGTACGTCAACATTTTATTCCATCTAAGTGTGAGCATATTCTCAGTATTCCATTGAGCTTAAGGCTTCCCAAAAACAAACATGTTTGGCATTTTATAAAGAATGGAACTTTTTTTGTCTGGTCTGCTTGTCATCTTGCAAAAAATACAATTGAGACAAGTAGGAAAATGACTATCTTGTTAAGCACGATTGATATCTTATGGAAAAAGTTGTGGAAACTTAATATCCTGCTGAGGTAGATCATTTTCTTTGGAAAGGATGTCTAATTCTTTGCCAACTAAACAGAATATGTTTGTTAAGGGGATTCAAATAGACTTTATATATGCTTTATGTGGTATGAGTCACTGAGTCATCTATTTTTTACATGTAGTTTCTCTACCCAAATATGGTATCTTTGTCCTCTACGATTGGATTTTAGTAGGATCAATGTAGATGATTTCAAATGCTTTTTGGGTAATATAATGGATTAGAAACCACCTGAATTCATGGAGATATTTTGCATGAGCGCCTAATGCCTTAATTTGTGAGGAACTTGGTCAATTTTTGAGAATACAACCTGACCTTGGGAGTGCATTAACCAGCCTATTAGTTTACTACTGGAATATCAAGATTATCAAGCAAAGATAACTGAAGTTGTTCATGTCCCAATGTGAAGTGAATGGAAAAAGTTGTGTGTTAGCTGGAGGAAACTTAACACTGATGTTGTTATCTTCAACGATATGGAAGCATAGGACTTGGATTTATTGCTCGCGATCATGAAGGGCAAGTGTTAGTTGTTGGTGCTTGTAGGATAAAACACCAAGGTGATAGTACACTGGTTGAATCAATTGCTTTGAGATAGGCTATGGAAAGGCTTATGGAATCGAGTATTAATAATCTAGTTATGGAGTGTGACTCGAAAGATGTGACTGATGCAATGATAGAGAGAGGCAATGTAGGCATGAATGTAAAGTTACTGGTGGAAGACGTATTATAACTGACATCTACGCTAAATGTGTCATCTTTTGAGCATGTAGGAAGAAAGGCAAATCAGTTGGCACACTATTTAGCGCATTTCATCCATGATGTGGATGCTGAATTAATTTGGTTAGATGAAGTACTAGCATGTGTTGCTTTATTTGTTTCAATGGATGTAAGGCTTGGGTCTTAATTTCAATGAAACTTCATTTCATCTCAAAAAAAAAAAAAAAAGAGTTGTATTAATTTAAATATAGATTTATTTAATTAAAAAATTATAAATAAAATAAAATATATTAAAAATTATAAAATAAAAAACTAAAAATAAAACTAAAAAGTAAGATATATATTAAAAAATATTATTTAGTTAATTATGTATATATTTTTTATAATAAATATTTAAATTTATAATATTTATAAATTTATTTTAAACAACATATTAAAGTATATTTCATATAATGATTGAATTATCGATTAATTTTATAACGATATTAGAAAAAATTAATTAACACATTCTAGAAGCGATGGTATTGTTCATTATCACTCCATGCAGTATCTACTTTTATCAACAATTTATGTTTGTTACTGTTTGAATGTATATTCTAAAATAATATTCTTAAACATAAGATTATAGAAACTAAAATTGTTATAAATTAATATATTTATGTATTAAATTGATAAAATAAATGAATAATAGAAACTTTGGAAGTTTTTTTGAAAAAAAAGTCATCTGACCCTATAATATATAATTTCACTTCCTAAAAAAATGTGAAGTCTAAAATCATGTGAACGCAACAGAAATGCAATGAAAATTGAATGGAAAATCACTTGCACAGGAACAGATAGCTACAAGGCTTCTTCAAGATTATCTGATAGAAAGAACAAAATATAAAAATAAGAACATTATTTCCGTCTCCAATACATTCATGAAAATGAATTTCTTTTCATTGTTCAGAGAAGAGAGCAATGATTATATATAAATTAATTCATCAGTTCCCTTGGCACTCACTGATTGACTGAAGAGAAGGATGCCATGACACCACAGCATTCCTCTATCCTCAACCAGAATCGCCAGAATTTGACCCCTTTTCATCTCCATCTTTAGTGTTACCCTTCTTGTACTTCTTATTCATCTTCTTGTCTAACATGGATGATGAACCTGATGAAGACCCTTTGCGCTTAACATCTATGCCTGCAGCGAATGTCACATGCTTTTTGACCCCACTTCTCTTTCTAAATGAAATGCTCGAAGCTGAAACATCACTATCTTTGATAGAAACCATGTCAACCTGTGAGTCCGCACAAATGGAGGCTTGTGAAATGAAAGAAACAGAAGTCATATGCATGTCTTTGCTAGGTTTCTTGATCTTCCGCCGGAGCTTCTTCAAAGTTGGTAGCGGAACAAGAAGGAATTTTTTTTCCAGGGACTAGGATTTTCTCAGGTCGGACAGCTGAATCCCACCGTCGCCTGAATACCTCTGGTTTGGCTAGCACCTAAGAAGGGTACTACTCCAGAATCCTCACTGCAGATACTGCCATTTAGTAATATTCCACTTTCCCTCCTGCATGGACAATTCTTAAGGCAGAGGAGGAATCTTGAGGGGTGCCGCTGGCTTATGGCGGTTGTCACCACGAGAGAAAGGCACAAGTTTATGGACTCTGAGCAATTTGTTAAGCAAGTCTAATGTAGCAGTTAATACAGTCACAATACAATGTTGTTGTCATAGAAGTTGATGACTTCAATTGACTCTGCTTTTACGCTGATATAATGCTTTGGATCATCGATGAGTTCAAGATGCACCGAAAAGTTGTTTTCCTTGAATTTTGCGTGAAACAATCAGATTGAAATTAATAAGGGTAAGTTATTTTGTTGAATGATAACATCAATGCAGGGTTACTAAGTAGAGTCCAAGGCAGACGACGGTTTTTGTAGGATAGCTTCTGTTAGGGAATCATCCCAATCGTCAAACTGCCAGATATGCATTGTATCAAACATGGCAAGAAATAGCTACAAAATTGACATGGTCAAAAGAGATGAAATTCAATCCAACCTAACTATAAGCATCTCTAATTAAATCCAGAAATACTACAAAAAATCATTCAATTTTTATTAATCAGACAAGCCAAGCAAGTCCCAGGCATGCATTAGTAGTAAACGGCGACTGAAATTACCAACAAAATATACGGTAACGAAGACAATAAACATGCCAATAGTCAGCCAAAGGCCATACAGGCAACAAAGACTACCTAGTCACTCTTCGATCAGGTCAGTGCTCCTCACAAGTTACTTATATACCTCACATGCATACCAATGCGAGAGTTCGACCTTAATTACATTACGAACATGTGGAAAATATGCCAGTTCCTCCAAGCATCCAATAGGAATTACCTCTCAGCCTTGATTGGAACAAGCTAGAATTCCACAACATTCAAAACTTAAAAATTTCTACAATTAAAACACAATATTTCTAACTGTTCCCAGAATTTTCTATTCATATCAGCGATCATAAACAATTGAAATGCCTTGTACCAATTACAACAGTTGCGTTCATCCTTTCTTGCTATCAAAATTCAATTTACAGGTAGCAGAAAGACGATAAAATAGAGGGAATTGGAAAATTTTTGCCACCAACCTATATCTTAAGTTCCAGAACCCTAGAAAGACCTCACAGTCAAAAAGAATAGAAAAGATTCTCACCACTGAACAATAGAAAACCTAAGTTCAAAGATTTTTAGAAAGTCTCGAGACTACAAAATGGGAAAACCGTAACACCATATGGCAGCAAAAAGAAAGAGAAAACTGCACATGCCTACCTCAACTAACTTAAAATGGTCAATATCAGTTACAGACGAACTGCACTTTTATGCCCCCAACCCAAGCAATTAGAAGATATGATAGGCAATTTTTTTCTCCAGACTTCGGTAATACCTTGGCACCCCTTAGATCTAATCAATGTCATATCTTCTTTCTATTCCCCTCTATCAAAACTTGTTGGAGTTCCCAAAAATTAATTCGAAGATTAGACTTGGCTTCCTGGTGTACAAAGATCACATCCATTTTTCAGTAGTTACTAGGCCAGTTGATCTGTTGATGCTGAGGCTGCTGGTAAACATTGGCTGCAGGTCCCACCATATCGACAGGTCCTACCATGGCCTGAGACTGTTGCAGAAGCGGGTGAACAGCTGCGGCCGTTACTGCTTGTGCAGGCTGATAGATACTGGCAAAGGTGCCATGTCCAGCCTGTGGTGGGGTGAAACTCACATGCTGACCTTGAGAAGGCAGATTGTAGAAGGAACTTGCTGGCAAGCTAGATATATCTCGGCCAGGAGCAGCAATCCACACAGCTGAACCTTCACTCTGCAAAATGAAGCATCATCAACAACAAATGTCAGTTTATAGCAGACGATCAGAAAAGAGGCTGTATGAGCTAATTATTGTAATTAATGCTGGTTTACATGACCAGCTCTAACCATGCACTAACATATATTACATTATCTGATGAAAAGATTAGCTAAACAAGCGAAATGTTGATGTTTAATTACTACAACTGCCACTTCTATTATCATTGTTAGGACTATTATATTTTTAAAAAAAAAAGAGCATCCAAATCTTTACAATCCTAAAACTAAACAAGTAGTTGAACAGACATTAATAGAGCAATCATGTAGGTGTATTCCTTGATAGAGAAAAGCTTATTAGTGCTAGCACCCATATTCTATACCATTATGCCATGAGTAGGTCATAGGCATCAAAAGAAAATCTCTTGATTGAAGACATCACATGGGTCAAAGGAGAATGTGCAAGTTTCTAGCAACATAGGCAAGGAACTAAGGACAAATATCATGGATCTAATAGTACAATGATTATGACAATACTACAGATATTGAATGGATTAATCATCAAAATCATACCACAGAAGCAACTAAAATGTGCAGACATTGCTGCTATACCATTACAGACGCCACCCTGAACCAACAAAATGCTACTGCCGGCGGTAGGAAAAATATAATTGTAACTTCCATTCCCGTAACAGAACCAGTCACCTTATTAATTCACGATACCACTGATTTGAAGCCTAGCAACATCCACCAATGACCATAATATAACAATATAACATGATACTACAAATCCCGTTGCTGTTACCACCCCTGCTCAATGGATTACTGTAAATCCATCTATTTTGCGAATCACCAAAACAAATCCAGAAAAGAGTTTCAAAACATTAAATGTCTTTATATGGAAGGAAACTAAATAATCAAGGAAAGTTCATTTTTTTTCTGAAAGGAAACCCACAAAGGGAATGTAAATATCAGGAATAAAAAATTAATAGATTTTTAAGCACAAAACATACAAGCAACAAGCCTTAACTATTTATCGCCTTTTACATTCTAAATTTAGATAAGATTCATAACCCAACCATCATGAAATATACAAACAATAATTCAAAACCCTACCTGCTGCCCAGTTATGTAAACATTACTTTCCTTGAACTGGGATGCACCAAGATCTTCATTCGTGTTCGAGTTTCCTCCAGTTGCTGCAGAACTGGGATTGTAACCAGCCTGAGAGGAGCCAATATGAGTTGATTTTCCTGTATTAGTTCCCGGTTTGTATTGGGGAAATGAATACTTGACCCCCATGGCAGCAGCAGCTGGTGGAGCTGGATACACATTTCCACCTTGAGGTTGCTGGGGAAATGCACCATTACTTAAAAATTGGTGGATGCCTGGAGGCGGAACATAAAAAGGGGAGAAGTAATGATAAGGGATGTAGTTTGGAGGATAATGAGGTATGTGCAACCCAGTTGGTGGACGGAAGACAGGGAGCGGTTGCTGAGTCACAGCTATGGAACTTTGCATGAGCCCAGCAGCTTGAGTAACCAGTGAAGTTGGACCTGCTGTTGACAAAACTAAAGAATTCCCACCCTGCAAATACACACACAAGAATTAGAACTCAGAAACATATATAGAGAAAATAAGATATTGAGTAAAGTGCAAAAATTTTGAAAAAATCAAACATGTCTTAGCAAAAAGTAAAAGCTTGTACAATTAGTTAATTATTTTTTGTATATACATTCATAATCCATGCAAATTACTAGCAACTCTGAGCCTTAACTGTGCACTGGTAAAAAGATGATACCATACCACCAACTAAGACTAGGAAACATAATACTCAGTCATCAGGTTTTTAGAACTGTTGGTGTGTTTGATTATGCATAAATTTTAAAAGGAAACGCCATTATTGATTTGACTAATACTGTAAAGACAACAACCAGTTTTTAGCTGTCACACTTATCATGAGACCCTGAAATTGTGCACTGCTCTTTTACTCTGCTCACAAAGATCAAATTTTACCAATGCACGGTAGGTAGTGCCGTTAAATGCTTCCAATGTTCAAGGATCTACTCAATATAAGTTCCACTATAATTCCATTGCTAATTTATCAGAGAAAAAGAATTCTAGTGTAAAAATTTAGGGATTTTCTATCATATTTTTAAAAATTGACAGTGAAAAATAAACAAGTCATCAACTGAATACTCCAATTTGGAAAAAGAAAAACGATGGGTGTATATCTTGGCAAGTGGCATGAGTTCCCTACTATTTAGGTGCACTGGAAATTTTCAAAGGGGAGACATTGCCTGCAAAGCATCACCAGCATGGCAAAATGTCAAAAACAAACCATTTTTTCCCCAATGCAGAAAGCAAATGTAGGACAAGCACAGTTGCAACACAGAGGACAAGTTAGCAACTGTAGATCATTCAACTGTTGAAGTGCAATATTAATAAAATAAATGTATGATGTTTAAGACTATCATTCTATAAGTCAACTTAGCTGACACTTTGCATAACTAACATAAGAATCTCCATTAAAACCCTAGAATAACTTAAAAATATGTCTTTGTATATAATAATACTCCTATTCATGATGATAAATCTATCTTTGACACTAACTGCAGACATTACACAAAAGAAGGAAATGGAAAAAATATATATATATTCTCTTAAAACACAGCAAGTTGAGCAGTAGGATGGGCACTATATGTAGCACCAGCCCAAATGTTGAAGTCCAATATACATCTAGAACATTGAACTAACACCAATGAGGTTACCATGGACAAACAGCAAAATAGCTTTAAAAATGAACCTTGCTTCTATTAACCTGAGATTATCAGCAATTCCAGCAGCAGCCTAACATTAGCAACTCAAAAATCATTGACAAAAATGTAGATAGGAAGAGCAGCATGATCATAAACACTACACTGGCTGAGGAATTTTAAAATAGGGATAAAGGCAAATTTGGTATCTGAACTTGTTAGAAAATACCAGTTTCGTGGCGCAACTTTTTTTTTTTCCTTACATTTTGGTATTGTAACCTATAAAAAATTGCAAAAAAGTGTTTCTATCAGGTTACTTATATTTTTAAATTTCAATTTGATCCTTAAACTTATTATCGTGATATAATTTATAAAAATTTAGTTTGATTCTTAAACTTATTATCAAGTAGCAAAATCATTTAACCCCATTTATTATTTTTATTATTACTATTATTATTTTGTTAAAAAGTATGTAAGTCTATGATACTTTCCATTTTTTATGGAATAAGAAAATAAATAATAAATACTAAACAATAAAAAAAATATCCATATTTTAAATAAAAATGAAAATTTTTTTTAAACACCAACTAATTTTTTTTACAAAAATTAACTAAATTGTTTAAAAAATAATATCAATTCTACTTAATTTTAATAAAAATTTAATTTTGGATGATTTTGCAACTTGATAATAAGTTTAAAGATCAAATTAAAATTTAATCTATAAAGCTAGGCAAGGGAAACCTAATGGTTATCTATTAAAAACACTTCTTTATAATTTTTTTACAAATTGTAACGCCAAAATGTAAGAAAAAAAAGTTAAACCACCAAATTGTCATTTTTTAAGAAGTTTAGGCACCAAAATTGTTTTTATCCCTTTAAAATATTAGTTCTTTGACCAATAACTATTTTCCAATAAGAAAATCAACAATAAAAAGAAGTCCAGAATATTTAAGAATCCTAAATCATTAAAGAGAAAGTGTATCTATTGAAACCTCTTGGGGAGCTTGAAAAGTATGTGGAGGCAACACTGCAACATTCCCATTGTATTTTGCAGCAACTGCAGGTGAAGGAAAGGGAGAAATACGACCGTCAATATCAGTGCCTGAACGATAGAATTGGGCATAATAACTTGTAGGATCAAATGGCTGTTGAACCTAGACAGAAAAACAATTGTATAGGCACAAGTATCAGTTTTAAGGCAAAAAACGGAACCCAGGCAACCATTGCAAAAATCTCTAAAAAGAATCCATGTGAATGATCATGTAATGATAACAACAAAGTTTGTGATCACCAGTCACCAGAAATATTTAATTATAAAAGTTGAGCAATAGATTTTCCTCGAAATATAGAACTATTATGTTTAGTTTGTACATAGAAAAGTTCAAAAAAAATTAGCTAGATTACCATTATACCCTTAATGTAATTGCATTTTTATTTAATTAATCCATATAATTGCATAATAAATCTCTAAGGTGTCTAAATATGAAATAAGAGCTATTGCAAATTGCTTCCTTCTAGATAATAGTAGTTGAGCCATGACTACAATTCATCAACCAACATTAAGTGCAACGTAAGATAAAAATATAAATTATTGCTAAAAAAAAAAAAGAAACAACAATTATTGAAATTAAATAATATATACCAATTATTAAACATTTTCATACAAAGCAAAATATTGTGCAACTAATAAAAATAGAAAAGTTCAAAAAAAATTAGCTTAGATTACCATTATACCCTTAATGTAATTTCATTTTTATTTAATTAATCTATATAATTGCATAATAAGTCTCTAAGGTGTCTAAATATGAATAAGAGCTATTGTAAATTGCTTCCTTCTAGATAATAGTAGTCGAGCCATGACTACAATTTATCAACCAACATTAAGTGCAACGTAAGATAAAAATATAAATTATTGCTAAAAAAAAAAAAAGAAATAACAATTATTGAAATTAAATAATATATACCAATTATCAAACATTTTCATACAAAGCAAAATATTGTGCAACTAAAAAACATACAATATGATTTTTATTTTGTTTTGCAACAGTTAACCAATTTTCCTTTTTAAAATTCGATTTATATTTTGATTCGGGTTCTATTAAACAAAATATATGAACTTTAATTTAGTAAATAAAAGTACATAGAAGGTTATATATGTGTATACATTAGAATAATTAAGGTATATTTGTTTATGTATATTTTTATAAATTTCGATCATCATGGGAATATAACTTTCCCACTCATTGAGATGGGACAATAATGATGGAGTCCAAGGTTCAAGAATTTAGCTTTCTCAGGAATGTAACATCCCCAAGCAAACTGAATACTGAAATTTAGCATTATCGAAATCACTTTTCCATCAAACTCTATGAACCAAACGCCCCCTAAATGTAAACAGATACAACTGAATAGGTATATAACACAAGGAACGTAAATCGAAGGAAGAGACTTACTACAAAGCTAGGAAGGCGAGAAACATCACGGGCTTGAGATTCAGAGTTTTCGAATGGTGCCATCTGACTACTGAGCATAGGAGGCACAAAACCAAAACTGTAGCTTGGGGAAGTGTGTACTACTGAGTACTGCTGGCCCCCAGACAATGCAGTATCCTGCTTGGACTCATTAAACTCTGGTTCTGCACTGGTTGAGACATCAGCCTCACCAGATGAATTTCCAGGCTCATGCGACGGCGATTGTGGATGATCAGCATAAACTACCTCAGTAGTTATCAATGTATCTTGATTGCTGAATCCAAAATCATAGCCAAAAAATGTTATAACTGAAATAGAATGCAGCATATTCAATTTGAACAAACATAAACTAATTATAAAAAATCAAATGCATATTTTTTGCCCATAATTGGGGCAAGAAGCTATTCTTCGACACCTAGAACCAACAAAAACTTGGGTTCTTATGCATTGGATTGCCAAATAGAAAAACACACTAAACACTAAAGAAAATAATCAGATTAAAAGCCCCACTGTCATAAATAAGTTTGTTTACTGTTTTTGCTATATGTTAGAGAGAGAGATGCGAAGAATAGAATCTGATGGCAGAACCAGTATAGGATGCTAAGCAACGAAATTAATTTCTTAGATTTGAAAAGAAACAACCAAAAGGATGACATAACCAAAATTCCATGACTTGGGCAGACTAGCACACTCTATGTTTAAATTAATAGTTCTTATCTTACGTACCTTGCTGCCGGTTCCTCCACAGTTTCTTCAATACCCTGAGAAGTTTCAGAGAAAGGTGTAGAGCTCCTGTCACTCTCTTGACCACTAACATAGCTTGTTGTTACACCAAAACTAGCATCAAAACTACCAAAACTCAATTTTGTTCTTTCAGATTCAGGGACATGAATATGGTTTGGAATAATAACATGCTGACGCTGTGGAAGATGTAACTCCTTCAGCTTCTTTTGCAGTTTAGAGGTGGCTTCTTCTGAATCAAGAACATTTGATAGAGGCTGTGATTGGATGCCAGCGTCAACTGGAACATTAGGTACATCAGATGAACCAGCTGTTCCAGAACCCTGAAGCACATTAGGGTTTGCTGGCTTTGGTTTCCACTCCTTAGTAGAACCAACTGTTGAACACAGAAGGTTTGTTAATGATTTAGATCCCAAGGAAGCCATTCTATCATCAGAGGTAAAATATTTTTTTTAAAACAAATATGCATTGAATATGTGAAATAGTTTTTCTTCCATTTTTTTTTTCCCTAAGTTAAGATGTTTCACATTTATGTATGATGCATCTAGCATGCCCTTTTTTTTTCTGCAGAAACATTCTCTTCATTCTGGAGAACTGGTATTCCTTGGAAAAGGAAAAACTAAAAAGCATTGTTTAATTCTGAAAAAACATTTCCGTTTTCGTTTTCTAATGTTATTTTTCATTTCCAAGTTCCAATTGCCAATTTTCTAGATGGAAAGGAGCATTATGTTCTCTAACTTTTTCAATTATACATTTTCCCTTTGTCAGATTTTACTGTTTGATGTTTTCTTAAAAAAGGACTACTGTACATATAAATAGTTTCACAATCTAATCACATAAATTAATAATTTTCAATCCACACACACACATATATGTATACATTCCACATTTCAAAGGTAACAAAAATTTGTATATTGGTAGACAAGTTCCTGATTAACAAAATAAAAACCTAAAGGATAACATTTTATTTTGATACTTATTTAACAAAAGGAAAAAGAAATACAAAAGCTGGTGTTTGAATCCAACAGCTACGCGCATAAGTCAATCTCCTTAACCGACTGGTCTATCTCAAAAACGAGTAAGGTTTTGACCACATTATAGATACAAACACACATTCACACAAACACAAAAAATTTTGTACCCAACAGCTACATGCATGAATTAAAAGCTCTTTAACCAACTAGTCTATCACTGAAGTGTAAGGTTGAGACAACAACATCCACCCACAAACACGCTGATGCAGGAGAGATTTGAGGATCTGTTTATTAGGCTAGATTTAGAGTTGAGTTTGAAGATTGAACGGGTAGGAATTTGATTGAACAACTATGGATTGAATAGGTGTAGGTTAAAGAAGCAAAATCAGTCTATAACGGTAAGGTTTTGGGGGCTGTTTATGGAGTTAATTAAGGGCTCTAACAGTAGAACATGAATAATAAAAAGAAAAGGGTTTTGAATTTGAATCTTGTTGAATTCCTCATCTGCAACACACACATGAATATATTAATAGAAGGGAATTGAAAAAAATAAAAAGAAGAAAAATGCAGCTGCTGGCTGAACCCAGCACCAAGGTGCCAAACAAATGGAAATCAACATGTTTTCCAATCTTAAATGTAAGAAAAGCAAAAAAATTGAAAATAACTTAAGCTAATTTCCCATGTGTCACTATAATTTTGGTAAACTTAAAAAAAGATTTCAGATTTCTCATTTGTAAATTTTTTACAATTAAACAATCACACTTCATTTTCAATTTTGTTTGGTATAATTTTATGGAAAACAAGGACTGTTCCACAAGCAACCATACCTAAGCCATTTTCAAGAAAATTGACTTCTCGTTTTCAAAACAATAAAGCATTATCAACATGAGAAGTCCAGACTATCAAATAATCATAAAAAAAAAAGAAATAACCTACGAATCTAGACACAATCCAGCGACAATTACTAGCCTATGATGGTGCTATTAGTTGTCAGTGACAACTGCAGCTTACCCTTATTTATGTAATTTTTTCTTGTATACAATGATACCAGGAAAATATGAAGTCCTTGGAATTCCAAAATTTTTCTATCTGATATGTCTATGAAAAATTTATATAGTCAATGAACTCCATATGCTAATAGTTTCCATCTGATTTCAGTATTGAAACTAAACAACAAAAGTTAAATTATATGATAATAAAATGTTCTAGGAAAATAATTTCTAATGGAATTTTATTTCTCACAAAACAAATGGAGCCCAAGTCTATGCACCTATTTATATCAGGCAAAGAAAGTTCATGGCACCAATAACTAGTAACTAAGAATAGAACAACAAACAAACTAGTTTTTTACAATTTTACGTCCCACCTTCAAAACATTAATCCTATTGAGAACAACCAAACTGCAATGCAACTCCAATTTTGCGCTTTAAGGAAATACATACGCATGCATAAGTGTATGAGCATACCTAAACTAGCAATAAAACAAAAAAGTGGAAATAAAAAGTAGGCGCCAATTGCATTAGATTATTATATCTACCTTGAAAAAAATTTGCATTATTTAATCAACATATCGAAGATAGTGTTCTTCTCAATAGATGATACAACAGTAATGAGAAAAAGATCCAAAGGCAGAACAAAATCCAAGAAGATTTATTTCAAACATCAATGTAAGACTATACCTTTTTGAGGGCCAATTGCTTGATGAGACCTGATACTGTAGTTAGAAGACGGCCGACTACTTGAAGAGCCACCATGGACTGATGCAGACAAGGATTGGGAAGCCTCGCTAACCTGAACCTTCCCAACCTGGGATTTACTTGGCATCTTCCCTTGCAGAAAAGAAGTGTCAATCTCAGAAGCTGTAGTCAAGAAATAACAAGCTATGAGTTACAACAAAAGATAAATAAAGTCTGTCTTGATGAAATTAAGTTTGAACAAATCCTCACCTGATTTCTCAGCAGGAACATTTGTACTTGATTCACCAACACTTTGATGGCTACCCACTTCACATTTAATGGTACCTACTATCCCAAGGTGCCATGAATCATTAGATGGAACAAGAACAGGATCTGAAGATGAGAAACAGACCGTAGATGAAGGTGCAGGAGTCACAGATATCGAGGAGTTACTAGAGCTTGGAATGGACTCCCCATGAGTGTCCCCAGCTCCAAATTCAATTGTGGGGTTTTTGTCAGAAGCAATAGTGGAAATTGTACTTCCAAACTTATTAACAGCAACAGGTGATGAAGTCATTTCACTTTGACTTGCACCACTTTCTGTAGGTAACTTGGATGTATGCATTGTACTGTCGCTTCCAGAAGGTTCATCAATTGCACCATTGGCCATAATACCAGTAGTGCTGTGAAACATAATAGAGACAATCATCATCAAACATACCGTACCACCCTGTCAACTAAATTTTAAAAGTGATTTGGATTTGTGAATTATAGTCACCTTGCTGATGGACTCATTTCCTTACTTTTCTCTTGAGAGGTTGGCAAAGAAATGTCATCCCCTTTTTCTGCAGCTTGGTTGGTTCCATTGTTCTTTGGAGGGCCAGAATTCCTGCCACCACCAGCATCTGAACCAATCTCACAGTCAACAATAAACTCAAAAATTATGATACACCATTGTCATTATCACACACCATTGTCATTATCACACAGCCAAATTCATACTATCAAATATTAACCCATAAGTAATCTGCTCTGTCTCACATCAAAAACCCATATCAGTTGGAGAGATCGAGGTTTGACCAAAACTAAGCAAACGGTACTTGCATAAATGAGTTGCCTATGCAAGATATAGCCAACAATAATACAGGTAAATGCAGCAGAATAATCATGTATTAGAACAAAGGAGTAATCCAGAGAGTATACTACTCTACAATCTCTGCCTTAAAAGTTTACCATGAGATGTGTAAATAGTTGAAAAGTTCACCCGACCACCCCTACTCCCTCGGCCCTGCATGCCAGGTTTCCAACGAGAATCTCCAGGACCCCTAGTATTTGTATGCTGCAACAATTTAAAACAAGTAATAAATAATATTATAAACCATATTTGTTCTGAAGGACAAAAATTCGATGCATCTTCTGCATTAATTATTAAACATGCACTTGTTTATGACCCCAAATTCTGGCTATCCCATTAAGTAATTCCTTACTTTTATCCCTTTATGATTAGCCTATAGCACCTTAACCTATCTACTCATCCTTCTTCCCACAAAACTATCTAACACAAAGTGTGAAAAATAGAATTTGAGTAACATTGTTCCATTCGACTCCAAGGTTGTTGCCAAAGCACAATTTTTCTAGATCTAATTTATGTAACTACAAATGGTAACAACACATGCACAATGATGCAAGTTAAATAAACAGGCCATAAAGGTTATAATGACAATTTCAAGTCAGCATTACAACCATGCATAGTAAAACTCACAGCAGCCTACAGGAGGAACAGCAATCACTGAGATCAGTAAATGAAGGAATTTCATAGAAAGTACAATGGCACAGCCAACATATCTTAAACTAAGAAACACAGACATCTTAAAGAAAGAAATAAGGAATATGTGACCCGCAATTTAACCTTCCCGCACAATTTTGGGAGAAAGTAAATATATCTCACCTCTTTCCTTCGGTCACGTTTCCTTTTGACTTCATGAAATGGATCTGTGCAACAACAAGCATTCCTATTATACACAGAAACTGGAAAAATTCGAGGAAAATATAACATAAAAAATATTAATTACTATTTCTTTTAAATATAGTTACTCAGCTTATCAGCAATCGATGGGCTAAAAAGCAACTGATGTGAGCTTTGAAACTATAAATTCATGAGAAAGGGTTATTCTTCTGGACAGCAGGCATTTCAGCGAAATCATTAGAATATAAAAAAAAAACCCTATTTCTTGAGGTCAGCTCTTAGCTTCTAAGTTGTGTCACTCCTTCCATCAGCGCTAACACATCAAGAAAGGAATAAAATGAAGGCAATTGGACGCAAAAGGAGAAAGCTTTGATTTGACACATAGAAACACAAGCACCATTAAAAAATCAAAACCCCAATTCCAATCCACACTTGCCATGAACGAAATTGAAACCAAAATAAAATCAAATCAAATCCACAAGTCAAAAACCATGGATCCCGTACCGAAATGGAAAAAATGCACTCCAGAATTTTTTAAAAAAAACAATAATTAAACAAAATAAGCTGACAAAACCATAATAATATATTAACTAATTAAAAAGGAAAACCTTGAAGGAGAAGCTTTTGAGCGGTTTCAT
Organism: Omphalea diandra; assembly: GCA_949677035.1. Classification (NCBI taxonomy): domain Eukaryota; kingdom Viridiplantae; phylum Streptophyta; class Magnoliopsida; order Malpighiales; family Euphorbiaceae; genus Omphalea; species Omphalea diandra. The sequence continues at coordinate 54,393 of CATIWR010144152.1, forward strand.
TGGGATCCATGGAGCATTCCTTAAGCATTGCATAAATCTCCTCTTCACCATGATTGCCTGTGATCTCCTTTATGTTTTGGATCGTCCTCCTCACATTGCTTGGGATTGAAACCCTAACCCCAACACCACCACCGCTCATCTTCTTCTTATTCACTCGCCGCACAAAACTCCGCCGCCCCCTCTCTTCTCTTCTCTCTTGTATTATAAATAAATAAATATATGTGTATGTGAATATGCAAATGGAAGAGATTGATTGGTAGTGAAGAGTGATTTGTGATTTTGAATTTTGATCTGTGCGGAATGGGAAGAAGGGAAAAGCAGAAGAAGAAGAAGAAGAAAATAAAAATAAAAAATTAGAAAAAAAGAAAGGGAGACTGTAGTGTGTGCGCGTGTGTGGAGTGTACGGTTTTTTTTCTTTTTTAATGTGTGTGTGTGTGTTTTTTTTTTTTAATTTTCTTTTGCTTGCTGCATGTGGTAAACTTGTAGCTCTGTGGGCCAGGGAGTGCATTTCTGATTGGTTTTTTTTTTTTCTTTTTTCACATTATAAATAATTATATGTTTTGTAGAAATAAAATAATCTCTTATATATTAACATAAAATGCACTCTCTGCATATTATATTAATAATGAAATATATTTTAAAAAAATAGTGACACTCCCAATACTTAAAAAAAAAAATAACATATTTTAAAATGTCAAAATCATGGCACTTTTACTATATATATTTTTATTATATTAATTTTCTTCATATTTAATGCTAAAATGCTATGATAGTTGAAATTTATATCGCACATTAAATTAGATGTAAAAGATAAAAATTAATAGTATAATATAAATAATTATTTAAAATTATAGAAAGAATAATTAAAAAATAAAATTACAATTTTAAAGTAAAAAGTTATATCAAATAACATTATATAAAATAGGATAAAAAAATTAACCATTTTATTGAAAAATTAATGAAAACAACTCCTCATTAATTAGGAATGATCAAAAAGATTTAAAAAAATCAAATTGATCGAAATTGGGATATTATTGATTTATTTTATGAAATAAATGTGATTTTTCAAAATGGTATGATAATTTTAATAAAGAATTATATTCTATAATTAATATGCTAAAGACATTAAAAAAATATTCAAGAGCTAGCAAAAAAGATTTTAAATTAGTGATTTGAAATTTCACACTAACAAATAAGGTTTAAACTTAATTTTTTATTCTCAATATCATTGACTATATATATATATCATGACGCTCTAATCAAATGATATTCTCTTTTATTAAAAATGTTAAATAAAGTTTAATTTGAATAGTTTTAGGGGAGAGGATGTGGCAGATTTGATTCTATTCATTTATATAATGAAAAATTTTGTTTTATTATCAGAGCTGAAACAAAATGATTTGTTGTCCTCGTATAACCTATAACTCATTGAAGCTTTAATAAAAAAATAAAATATTAAAATAAACCTTTTTATCTATCTCTTGCTTTTATTATCCACTTTTAAAATTATTATATAATTAATTAATTAATGATAATGACAATGTATATTATATTATATATATATATATATATATATAGACACACACAAAGAGTAAAATTTTTCTAAATTAATATCTCAATAATTAATAACCTTTAAATTTTAATAAAATTTCAGAGAACTAACTATATTTCATGTACATAAATTAATATTTATACTATCTAATAATAATACAAAATATCCAAAAAATATGAAGAGTATTAATTAGCATAATCAGTATTTCTTACAAAGTCATTTATTCATAGTAGTTTTTTTTCTACTTGTTTTAATATCAAATGGTATATCTTGCAATACTTTATGTGTTATAATATGAGTAAAATTTCAAAAGTCAATTAGAAAAATACATGAATAAATACACATAAAATAAGTCCCTTCATATATCTTATATTTAATTTTTAGTTGAAAATACAAATCATTTTTACAACTATCTTTTATTAAAAATATATAAAAATTTATTATAACTCACAACAATAAATAATAGAATTAATAACTTGAATTTATATATATACATATTTCAACAAATTAAAAACCTCCACTAATTAATAAAAAATGTAGCAATAGGTCATATTAATTTAGAGATATATATATATATATATATATATATATATATATATATATATATATATATATATATATATATCTATTTTTGTGTGTGTGTGTAGGTTTTTTTTTTGTTTTTATTTTTTTGATCTGTTTATAATTTTTGTTAAAAGTGGCCGATCGATATGT
>CATIWR010144176.1:0-11011 GCA_949677035.1 Omphalea diandra
TATATATATATATATATATATATATGTATATATATATTAGTTCATCATCTAATGTTTGTATATTTATCGTGTGTTATAAAAGTATACAATTTCACTGTCGAGACTGACAATCTTAATTAATTTTTGATAGATTATTTGTGGCAGCCCTACGGTCTTTCATCCGCGTGAGCATATTATATAATATATATTCTAGTTTTATTTAAACTCTAGACCTTCGTAGTTTAGAGTAGTGAGACTCATATACTGATGAATAGTGTGAATTTAAATACTACATTTATTTTTGCCATGTTAGCATGAATTGTAGGGATTGAATTCATCTCTCCAAATAATTGATTGATGATGTATTCCATAAACTTTACTATATATGTAAATCATGGTGGATGTTATCTATCATCCTTGCAAAGCTCCAATAATTAATAATTAAAGATTAGTTGAAGACAAGATGTAATAGGCTTGCTACAAGTTTCAGAGGCCTTAAGCCTACTCATTCTCTAGCACCAGTCGTGGCCTAAATGGGATTGTGACAATACTAAATCTTGCCATATTATATTACTCATATAATTATTTAATAAACGATAAATCTTTATTTAAAATTAAATTTAAAATCAAAATTAATTACATATATTGATATATATATATATATTAAATTCATTAGAGTAGGATGAGTGGTGTAGATAAAACATCTAGTATTAGATTGTGGTATAAATTTCATGTGAAAGTGGTTCCAAAGGAAGACATTTTATTTTAGAATAATAGAAGATATTTTTATTCATAAATAGACATACGACATCTATAAAAAGAAAATATCATTATCTCGATTACTAATATGAAATCGATCTTTAAAACTACTAATAACTACACATTGGCTCAGATTTAAAATTATGGTTAATTGAATTTGGATATATAGGTAGTAGAACCGTCAATGAAACAAGCGAGTGCATAGGTATGGGTTTATCAACTCGAGTGGTATTTAGATAAAAGTCGTTAACTTAAAGCAATAGAATCAAGAAAAGGAAAAAGAAGACAAAAGGGTGGGAAAAATAATATTGTATTGCTATAAACCCTTATGCAATGGTTACAATTGCTTGTATAACCTATCTAAGAATCCTACAAGGACAAAAATCCTAACATGAGAAGAATTGTAATACTAATCTCCTATTTTTACAGACCCCTTAGCCTATTCCTATAAAGTGAACTCAAACCCAAAACGTACAAGATATATCTACATATATAGATCTTAAAGCCCATGTATTAAATAAAAGCTCACATCTCTTAGAAAATGAGGTTGGGTGTAAATAATGTCCTTGCAATTTAGTGATTATGAGGGCAAATTATAAAATTGTATCCTTCGAAGGCCTCATTTACTTAAGAGATCTTCGTCCAAGGGAAACATATGAAAAGAGTCAGCCAATCATCAACCAATAAAGCTTTGATGCCAATCACCCAAAGGTAGGTCACCTAACCATATAAACATCTTTTAAGGATTAACTCTTACGTCACCCAAGCATAAGTTACCCAATCAGGCGTCCTCTTTGAGGATAACTCTTAGCTACTTAATAGAAATCACCCAAAATCTTCAAGCATCATGTTGAACAACATTCAACTAATAACTACTACCCCTTATTGGTGGAGAAAATCTCACCCAACACTCAATTAGCTACCCATAGATTTAAGACTTACTGAACCTATCCTAGGCAATTATACCTATTAATCACTAGTCCATCCTTATTGGGCGATAGTTGGCCATATATTAATAATCTAATTCCATAAAATTCACTCTCCTAAATAACCTTATCAATGCTCATAAAGCCTTAGACATCATGCTTGACCATTATTTTCATACTCTAGAAGATGAACATATGCTAAATCAAGAAAGTTCTAGAAAATGAACAAGCAAAATTTGGAAGGCCATCTAGTTACATCAACTGTTTTAGCACCAAGAATCATAAATGTCTTCAAATTTGAATTGTAAGGTTTTTCCTTTAAACTCTTCAAATTTTGTCCTGCCTATAAATCTATTTATGAAGGAGTCATTTTCATACTTGTCCATTCAACATAAATTAGAGCTTTTCTCTCTAACACTCTAGTGTTTTTGAAAGTAAGTCCTTTCTTCCTCAACTTTTAGCTGACCATCTTCACTTGATCCTAACTCCCTATTTGCTCATAGAGAATGAAGTCCAACAGATCAGTCGAATAAGAAACATCAGTTGAGTTGTCTAAGGGTTTCCAAAAGAATCCTCTAGACATGCCTATTGACCAACATATACTATAACCTTATCCCTCTACCCCTTACTTTTAGTCTAAGACCCATAGTTAAATGTCTTGTTCAATACTATCGAATTAATTTATTCTTCACCATTAAAGACCCCTCTAGGTTTTCTAGAATAAACAACAATAGTCTCTTGAATAGACGTTTGCCCATCACTACTTAGCCAACCGTCCAACCAGAATACATCCCCAAATTCACTAAGATGGCTCATATGAGTCTTGGGTATAAGTTAGTATCCATAACCTTCTATAATTTTTGCTCAACCATATTCTCATCCATAAATCTCTACTCAATGTAGCCTTTTTCTTTCGGTCTAAGTTGGTGGATTCCTTCTTTTTTCATTTTGTCTTTATGACCATGCTAGATTATTTAATATCCCAATAATTAGCAAGGAAGTATCAACTGATTTAGAAGTTGATCAATAAGGAATCAACATTGATTTTTCTAGCTCCACCTTTACAACCTTCATAAAAAATAATCAAGCCAGTACTAACCCCTAATCTTTAATCAAACATATAACATTTCTCCTATATTATGTTTGTAAATACATTTTCTACTCTCCCTCCAAATGGGTCACTAAAGAATATATTAATATAATTTTAGATTTAGCCTATGGCTATTTTGGTCTTTGATCCTCACCTACATTTATCGAGTCTCTAGGGGTTTATTCCTAACAAAGATCGTGAACCTTTGGACCAATAGAGGGTCCCTTATAGATGGTCCAATTTTCATTGTTAGCTTATTTTTTAGAGCTATCTATCAAGACTCCTCAGCCAACTCCTCTTTCTATCCCTAACTATAGCCATTGGGTGAAATAATTCTCTCATATGGATGATAGTTCCCCTTTCTTCTTTACCTTTTTTTCATTTAGGTTCCATAAAATATCCTATGTGCTAGCTCTGTCCATCCTTATTCTATCTAGAATAGACTCGACATACCTATAAAGGTTTTGATCCTCAAGACTTGTACATGGATGACAAGGTGAGCGACTGGTATTATAACTAGGCTAGTGTGCTTATTACTAAGGACTTGTATTTTCCTTATTTATTGGAGTCCAACAAAAATAATAGGTATGAGTTAGAGTTGTACAATCCCAACTATTTTAATTGATAATTTGGGCTTCTCCAACTATTGCCTCTACCACTGACCTATTCCCTCAACCATAAAAAATCCTATGGGCAGCAAAAGATAAAAAATTTGCATATAATTGAGATGATCTTAGCCATCAGCGAAAGCTGAAGGGAGTTCTTCACAATTAATGACTAGAGATTAATAACTCATCTTCAACTAACCTTTCCACTTGGTCGGTCAATATTATAAAGTTTTGGATGCAAAAATTAGCATAAAGAACCTAACACTCTAAACTTTTCTCAAACCATTGCCAACTAACATAGATTTTTCTTTGGTATAAGACTGGCCAAAATCCAAAGGTTAACATATTAGCCAAATTCTTATGTTTGAATGATTTTGTGCATTCAAATATAATTACTATGAGTAAGACATCATGTTAAACAAAGTACAATTTATCAAGGATAAGTTGATTTAAGATTGGTCCACTACTATCAAGAGAGGTACATGTATTGGAGGAACAACATCATGCCAACCGTTTGGCCTCAATTCTTTTAAATGCCTTAGATTCACAATTGCCCGATGATCCTAGACACCCAATTTGACATAATAGGAATGGTTCTTACTATAGAGAAAAAAAGAAAACACAACCGCTTAAAATGGACTAGTTTGAACCTTGACGAGCTTGGGATTAAATAATTTATCCTTGGTGAAATAGTAAGAATTTTAGTAGATAGAATTCCTAGTGGGCTAGGATCTTATTCTATTTACATGGCCTTGAGTGACTTAACAAATCAAGTAAATGTTTAAGATAGATCTTCATATCAATCATATCATTATGTGACTCTTAGATCGATTAGGTGACAACCCTTCCTAAAGTACATCATATGTGTTTATGTTAATCTTGTCTTTATTGCTTATAAGATCAAGTTATACACATTTGAATAGTATAAACATAATTAAGTGAAACCATTCTATATAGCGTAAGACATTTCATGTTATGAAGATTTTAAGTGACTTAACAAGACTTACTATAAGAAGAACTTTAGGCTTATGTAATAATAGTAAAAGACATCATACTTAATATATTGATGACAGATTCATTTTACCAATTGTATCTTATTTAGGAATCATGCATTGGTATAACAGAATACATTCATATATTTCATATGTATCATTATCATCTACATATAGCATTCTACTAGAATGATTATGGACATTATATCCAAGCTAGTTTCCTTTGAGCCATGAGAAAACTAGACGGTCAGACCTAAATATTTTATCTTACTAATTATATTTATAGAAAATTGCCCTTAGTATCCTTTTTGGCTCCTGTTGCTTGTTCTCCAAGTTATAAATTCTAATACAATTACATTCTATAATTATGTAACTCTTGTATAAATATTTAGAAACCTTAAGTTATATTCAGGGGGAAAAAGAATAGAAAAGATTTCATAATATAAGAAAAATTATAGAGGGAGGGCATGCAAATCCTATTTATTAAATAAACCTAGAAAGTAATATTCATTCAATTCATTATATATATATATATATATATACACACACACACACACACACACACACACACACACATGTCACACAGGTCTTGATATCTATAATCATCACTTATATATAATTCAATCAAATTAAATATGCATTATTATAATTATGAATCAATGCTAAATACTAATTTTATATGTTTAAAGTTTAGTACGTTTAACAATTATGTCAAAAAAATATATAGAATTCAAGCTCTATTGTTATTTTAATAATATATTAAATAATAAATATATAATAAAATTATATTATATAAAAAATAACTCCATTTCTATCTAATAAAATTAAAAATGTCATATATTCCATTAATTAAGTTATTTCACAAAATAAATTGATTAGACCAAATTAAATAATTAAGAAAATAATTTTATTAATTAATATAGATTAATATCTCATATTATCCATATCCTTATCAAATTAGGTTTAATTAAAATTTTCATATTAGATTTTGACAATTTTCTAATCTCTTTCTAATTATGATAACTACTTATCTTAATTCCTTAACTTAAGGAGTAAGTAAGACATTTAATTAATAATAAGTAAAATAAAGTTTATGGTAAATTAAATTATATCATATTATATCTAATTATATTAATTAAAATGAATTCTTATTGGATTAAGAAAAATAAAATTTCTATACAAAATGTTTATTAGTCAAACTACAATTCTAAATCCTAAAACCTAAGAAGTATTAAATCTAATCCAATTTAGATTCTTAACACAATTAGTCAGTTCCTAATTTTAGAGTCTTCTTTCACATCATGTGGAAGACACAACCATCATTAGTGGTTAGCCATGAAAGTATGAAAGGTGAAGAAATTAACTTTCTCTCAAAATTCATTCAAGTTGAATTCTATTAAAAAGGTAATCAACCATGAAATTAGTTTAACCTTTTAGACAACAACTAGAGATATTTTAATTCTATTTTTTAGTCTTAAAACATCCTTTAGGACCACTATATGGGTGGTACTCTTAAAATCTAATTGAAAATTAGATTTAAATTGATGTTGTACGACTCACCACAGTAGTTAGCTCAGGTAATATGGGTTGAACAAGGGTGACTGGCTCAAGTGCTTTTGGGTGGGTTCCTGTAAGACAACAGAGGTGGGGGGTGTTTGGCAGGTTGTCAAAAGCCAACTCTGATGCTTAAGTCAGTAATATGCTAAAAAGAGAGAGTGAATGTAATGTTTGAGAGATACCTAGTGGCGTTCTATATATAGTGGCTAGGGATACATATTTCCTTAATGGATTAGGACTTGAACTCTTCCTATTTAGTGATTGTTTCCTGATGAGTGTTGTCTTCCCTAATAAGAGATAACATTCCAATTCATGATGAGTTATGGGTTGATCATACTAGAATGGGTCGAACTACACTGGCTTATTGGTTTTAGGTCACAAGCTAAGTTGCATTAGTTTGTTGCAGTGGCGAAGGCCGAATTGGGCTTTATAAGTGGCCCATATTTACTTGGTAGTACCATATGCCCCTTTTCGATTCGAGTCCATTTACATCTTAAAAAAGATGAAGGATTGATCAAGCTATGATTGTGTTTGTAGCGAACCAAACAATGGACAATTAATTTAGAACTGTTCTACCGAGAGTACTGTTGAGAGGGAATGTTTTGTTTTAAAAATTTTGAAATTCAAAAAGTCTCATCAGCATATGGGACACGCATCACCCTGGCATTAGACCTCATTTTTATTTCCTTGATCAAAATAATCAAAATCGTCTGATAAAGTGTCAGTTGATTTGGCCCTATTTTGCCTCCTAGATTTATAAGTTTTGCCATTTCTTTTCCCAAAAAGCCTATTCGTGTTGTTGCATTGGTGCTTTACATTTCTAAATACCTAATCATACTACGAACTTGCTTGAAGCTTTATTATTTGTTTTTGTTTTTGTAAAAAGTGAGGCTTTGTTTTTTTATTTTTTCCTTTTTTTCTGTTAACTTAGACCCATAAAAATGGATTTGTTGACCCTTGAGGACATTGTTTCGTTGGCGGCCATTTTTTCCAGCGATGTGCATACTACTACAATGTCAAGGGATGCATTGGAAACTATCACTTTAGTAGATGACGAAGGCATTAAGGTAGTGGATGAAACAAAAAAAAAAGGGGAAAAGAGGAGGAGGATAAAAAAAGATCAACTAAATGGGGACGATAGTGATGGGGTGGAAGAGAGGCAAAGGTCAAATGACGGGGTTGGCCCTAGTGGGACTAGTGCCTAGCCAACTACTATAGACCCCCAGCCCGAACCAATTAAGGTGCACCGGGTGAATCTGAAGGTGGCTGAGGTGAAAAGTAGTGTGTCAGTTTGAAATTTGGCTAGGATTCACCTTAGGTACAACATGCCTTTGAGGTACAAGCTAAACATTCCATGCCCTAATTTAAGAATTTCTTCACTGATCGGGCATAACCATTTTATGCTCTATAAAGAGGATTTAAAGGTAGGGTTTAAGTTACTCGTGCCATATATCATTCAAGAGATCTTGAGGGCTTTTTAGTTGACAATTTCCCAAATTGCTCCAAACGAAATAAGGATGTTAGTGGGCTTATATTTGCTAACTCGAGAGAAAACTGTTACAATTTGATAGTAGTGGTCAGGCATTTTTTTTCTTAACAAAGGACCCTACTGGGAAGGACCATTGGCATGTGTTTGCCAAGCCTGGTGTGGGAATGTTTAACCACTACCCCTCTTTCAAAGAGGAATGGAAAGACAAGTTTTTTTTATCATTTCTTTAAAGGAAGGGGTAGGGTTTCCTACAAACTAGGTTAGTAGGGAGGAATGACGATGTAATATGGCACCTACCAAAAAGGATTTGGAGCGAGCTAAACACTTTGAGTCCTCATAGAGGATTTTATCTACTTGACTAAATTGATAGAAAGACATTTGTCTGTTTGGGCCAACTCTGGTAATGGTTTTTGTAAGTATGGCTATAATTTCATTCATACTAATGCATATTAATGCTTTTGTATTTTGCAAATTTGGATATAAAGGCAATGAAGTAAAAAATGTTGAGGTAGAAAGCGACTTTGGCTACCCAGGCTACTAAAGAAGGTAGGAAACAACAAAAAGTTTGAGTAAAAAGTATTGGGAAGAAATGTTCTTCGAATGAGGCAACTAGCTCTGAGCCAAAGACAGGGGCTGTCGAGGTTACTCCTGAGTTTGTCGAGGTACTGTAAGGGGTGGGCAAGCAAGTTTGTATCAAAGTACCACCTTCTAAGAAACCTCATGTGGAAGAAGTGGAGTTGAAGTTAGATGATGAGCTCTTCATGCTTCCAAGGAATTCGAGCAGGTGTCCCAATCCACACGGGTACTTGAAGAATAAATATGAGCCTTGTTTTTTAAATAATAAGACGATTAGCAAGACACTCAATAGGATTTGCATCCTGCTAGATGATGAAAAAAGGTTTGAACATCTCACCAACATAGAGCTATTGGCTCATGCACAAATGCTCAACCTCAAGTTATTGTGAGCCATATGCATATTTAAATTGTGTTAAGTATTTGTAAAGATACTAAGTTTTTACTTTTCTTGCACAGGTAATAGCAATTGAGGCGACCTTACGCCTTTGTCTTAAAGCTGTGAAGAAGGATTTTAAGAGCTTTATCGATGTAAAGACTTTGCAAGTAAAGGCTCATAATGTTTATGATTCCTTATCGAAAGAGCACCAAGACACCCTAAAGCAGGTTATCGCCTCTACAAACTTATTTAGTGAGGCCCAAGAGATGCAGAAGACTATGAGGCTCACAAGGTTGACCTATCTACCTTGGACGAAGAGTTGAGAATGATGAATGTCGAGCTAAAAGAGATAAAGAAAAAGAATATTGAGCTCAACCATGATGTTAAGGATTGGTAAGAAAAAAAGGTTGTAGCTTGGGCATTGACCATTAAGGAAATGTCCTCCATTTGCTTTAGTTATAATGAAAAGATTAGGCATACATTAGTAAAGACTTGCCCTGATGTAGACTTTGATTTAATAGGTGACATTTTGCCTAGGGACGATGATGAAGAAGTTCAGGAAAAGCTTGAGGCTTAGGCTTAGGCGTACTCTATGTGACCTTGGGCCTTCTTTTTGTGAAAAATTTTTTCTAAGTCAATGAAAAACTTTCTCATTTATTACTACCGTGCTTTCTTATAAGGCATTTGCTTGTTGTTGATGTAATAAATACTTAAACATTTATGTTGGATGTCTTTTAAAAAGTTATGTATGAGGTAGGTTAGCTCATTATGTAATCAAACATGATTGATGTGTAAGGTAGACTAGCTTATTAGAACATGATTGGTGTATGAGGTAGATTCGGTATATGATAATATTTGATTAAATATATGAGATAGATTAACTTTGTATATAATAATGTGTGATGATTGTTTCGAGATAGATTTGCTTTGGGCACATTTGTCTTTGACAGTTAAGGTAAATTAGCTCAACGATGTTTGTAGTGCACGAGGAAAATAGCTCAATGCATTTGGTGTGCAAGGTATATTAGTTCAATGTTAGTGTAAAGAGATAATCTCATAAAACATAAATTTTTTTATGGTTCGATAATTTACTTACGTCCATGGGCAGCTTCATTTTTATTATAAAGGAGACAAGTAATTTACAGAAAAGAGACAGTAAACATTGCTTATATAAAGTATTTCTTCAATGCTTCCATGTTTCAGGTGTGAACCACGAGTTTTCCTTCTATAGTTTCCAATTTGTATGTTGTAGGGCCTATTACCTTGGTGACTTTTTGTAGGCCCTACCAGTTAACACTAAGTTTGTTTACCTCAGCCTCTCTTCAAGCCTTTTTTGCTCTATGAATCACCAGATCGCCTTCTTTCAATGCCCGATTCTTGACTCTTCTGTTGTGAAATCAAGCCACTCTTTGTTGATATGCTACAGCTCGAATGGCTGCCTCTTCTCTTTTTTGTTTTAGAAGGTCTAAGTTGATGCTGAGCTCTTTTTCATTCTGCTTAAGGTTATGATAAGGACTATATATGAGGGAAGGCTAATTTCCACAGGAATTACTACTCGATCCTATACACTAAGGAAAAGGGTATTTGGACAGTTATTGTTTTGAAGACCCAAAGAATGTGATTGAGTTGATCTACCTAAATCCCTCATGCATCATCTAGCCTTTTTGATTCCTTATAAGATTTTTCTATTAGTTACCTTGGTCATGTTGTTTGTATAAAGGTAAGCTACTGAGGTGAACCGAAGGTTAAAGCTTAGATCAATACAGTAGAAACAGAACTGTTCATAGTCAAACTATTTCTCATTATTTATGGCCAATACTTTTAGAATACCAAACTGATAGGCCACATTTTTTTTAAAGAAGTTAAGAACTTTTGCAAAGGTGTTAGTGGCTAATGCTTTAGCTTAAGGCCATTTAGAGAAATGATCTCTAGCTACTACAATAAATTTCTTCTAGCCCAATGCTTGTGGGAAGGATCCCAAGATATCTATTCCTCACTTGAAAAAAAAGTCATGTTGAGCCTGTGGGCTGCTACTTTACTACTGGCTGTCGAGGGATGAGTGCATGTTTTTTGCATGCATCACATTTTTGTAAGAGCTATTTAGCATCTTCGAACATTGTGGGCCAAAAATACCCAGCTAAGACAACCTGTCGAGCTAAGTTGCTAGTTGCTTCTGAGCTCTGCAAATGCATTCATGAATTTCTCTAAGTATATAATTCCCATCTTTCATAGAGATACACCTAAGCCAGGGCTTGTATAGGACTTCATTTTCTTCAAAGTAGTTAGTAGCCTTATTAATGATGGTTCAGGCATGCTTTGGCTCGGTTGGGAGTTATATGTATTTTAAGTACTAGATAAGTGAATCCATCCAAATATACTCTTCAACTATGATAACTATATTTAATAACTATAAGGTGTTAGGCTTAAGCCTTTCTTTCATCAGAACTCCTTCAAGCAACGCTGCTTGAGGAGAGACTGCTAATTTATCAAGGGAATTTGTCTCTTCATTATTCTCCCGAGGGATTTACTCTAGTATCCAACTTTCTCCCTTTATCTCTACATTTTCTAAGAGGTGTTTAGTGTGTTTGGCATACTTAAGCATAATAGGTCCTTTGGTGGTGTATTGCCTAAGCAACGACTGGACCACCAATTGTGAATC